>JAMBLF010000819.1:0-186003 GCA_030578115.1 Leucoptera coffeella | reverse complement strand
AGGCAAACATCGTAAGGAAACCTGTCTGTTCCCCGAACAATAATAGTTAGTGCATGTAAATAGCGATGACTTACCACCTGTCACATTGAGTACTGACTATCTAGTCAACACGTGGGTTCGAGGTAGCCATAGAATAGAATCGTTTACGTAACAGGCAGGAAAATATTGAAAGGAAGAGAAGAGTCCTCAATATAATAGAAACCTTTTTTTGCTCCAATTCCTAATCACAATTTTGAGCTCTTAGCAAATGAACTTATTTTGGATGAACGTAAAAAACATTCGAACTTACTCGTCTGTATTTGAATAGAGATTTACAATAGACTCGCCTTTTTCTTTTGAAATAGAGTTTAGTGACCTATATAATAATGTTTTATTGATTAAAACGTAATTACGTGTTAGATAAAACTTTCAACATAACTGAACGTAATGGCAACGTACCTTTTATTTAAACTTAGAATTAAGAACTACGCTTTTCTACTGTTTTCCAGTCTGGTCGTTGATTATATATGCTATATATGTATTTATCTATGTATATATATTTATATCTTATGTATATATTTCTTAAATATACGTTGACTAGTACCCTTAACACAAGTCTTAAATGATCTTACCAAGGAGCTAGTTCAATTGGTGTAACATTTCCTTAAATATTATTATTATTATTAAATTAAATGCTATAAAATTTTAATAGTTAATAAACAAAATTATTCAGAAATTAAACAAGTTTAGCAAATTATTAAACTATTTCTACTAGTTATACAACATTTCCAGATTAGTATTTACATAATCCCTTTTAAAGAACACTATAGAACTTTCTCGAACCTAACAATGGCTCTTAGGTGCCCTAAAAGGAACACTTAAGCCCGAGTTACTACTCGCAACTACGTTTGCGGACGGCAGTTTATTGGATTGGAGTAGCGATTCAATTTACTCTCTACAAAAGTACTTCACTACTATTCGTTCCAGTTTTACTACCCTGGAACTGTCTCCAACACACACATCACAAAAACTCACATACACACACACACACAAACACACATACACACACACCAACTCACATATACAGACTCTTTACACACAGAAAAAGAGACACACATTTACTTCCGTTCATAAACAATACAGAGATGCAATAGTCAAAGACAAACGCGTTCACGACCATTAACCCTTGGGGGGTAGTCAGAGGTTCAGGTGTCGATCTCCGCAATTGCGAAGGTATTAATTCTATGGTCACCTCAAACCCACAATGCAATGGCCCTTGTGCTATATGAGTGAATAAACTGATTGCTATTTTTCAATGTGGATAAACGCTCGGTTTGTAAGCTTAAAATTATTATGAAGGCAGCTTTTATAGTACTTTATCTAGTATCTAACTTAAAAGATCAGATACATAGAAGTACATTACTACTATTCGTTTCAGTTTTACTACCCTGAAACTGTCTCTGACACACACACAAACTAACAGACACTTACTTCCGCTCATAATCAATACAGATGGATATAAGTGTATAGTGTTTGTCACTTTCTTTCAATGTGTGTAAACGCTCGGTTTGCTTATAAATTGTGTAAGCAGTTTTTATAATAATTTATCTAATATCTAACTTAAAAAATGAGATGATATATTGGTTCGGTTATGTGACTTGAAATCTTGATTGAACATACTATTCACGCGTTGGACAGAACCGATACGCTATAAAATCTCTTAGATCACTTTTCAGCACTAATATCGTAATTATGAATCCCATTCATAATGGACAGAACCTTGATAACGCAACGAAATATCTTAAGTCACTATTTAGCACGAATATCGCGGTTGTGATATCATTTGGAACATTGGTGACTATTTCTAGTCTATTGTCCAATAGATTCTATTGACCCATAGTCTTTAGAGGACGTACCGAAAAAAATCGCAGCTACTTTTTATGTCCTAGACTAGTACGGGATTTTATCTAATACGTAACCTAATAATAACTACCTGTTTCGTATAGCTTAAACGTATAATTCACAACACTGCGATGAGAGCTTGAAAATATGAATATATCACTACATAGTATAAAACAAAGTCGCTTTCTCTGTCCCTATGTCCCTTTGTATTCTTAAATCTTTGAAACTACGCAACGGATTTTGATGCGGTTTTTTTTTAATAGATAGAGTGATTCAAGAGTAAAGTTTATATGTATAATAACATCCATTAAATAGTGGCGTAGGTTATAAATTTTATACCCGTGCAAAGCCGGAGCGGGTCACTAGTTACTTCATAAAATACTTTTTTGTCTTTATTCAAATAACAGATTCATAGATTTTTTATGTAACGCGTTAGCTACGGAATTGCTTCAATTACGATGTATGAGCGTAACGTGAAAATCTCTTTTTCATGCTAAAACGGTTTTTGCCTACGTAAATACTTTACGTAAAGTGCTCTTGAATTCAACATAAAAAGCACAGAAACTTGAGATTTCATTTGCAAGTTCAAGAATCCAGTTCAGTTCAGACAGGGTTCATTCTTAACTACCGTTTATTGACATAGCTCAATTCAATTACATATAAACTTGATTACTTTTGTATTGTATGTAATAATAATATTTGGAAACTTTTACACCAATTGAACTCGCCCCTTGGTAAGTACATTTAAGACTTGTGTTAAGGGTACTAGACAACGTATATTTAAGAAATATGTATAGATAAATACATATATAGCATATATAATCAACAATCAAACTGGAAAGCAGTAGAAAAGCGTAGTTCTTAACTCTGCCTCCACCGGGAATCGAACCCGGGACCTCACGATTAGCTTTCAGGTAACTAGCCCATCGCACCACGGAGGTCACTGTATGTATTTTCATTATATATTGTTTATCGTTATAGAGTTAAATAAAACTAAAAGTACAAAGCTTTAAATAGGACAAGACTTATTTTGCTTATCTTTGTTGTTGATACTGTTACCATGGCAACTGGAATAATGCCATGTTACCCTATATTTTTGTGTATACGCACTCCCTTTTTTATTATGGCCGGGTAGTCAGAGGCTTGAATGCCCATCTCCGAAATTTCGAAGGCACGTTAGGTATGGCTCATTCGAAGCCCGCGTATCACTAGATAGACAGCACCCAACGTGATAGGTAGTGAACCGTATCGCCGTACCTAACATGCCTTCGAAATTTCGGAGATGGGCACTTAAGCCTCTGACTACCCTGCTAAGATAAAAAAGTGAGTATACACAAGTTGTGAAGCGTATGTATGTATGTATCGAAAGTCGTTTGCCTATATGAGGGAAAATACGTATCTGTCATTTCTTGGTACTTTTTTGCAGGGTGTAATTATATTCATGCTATGCAGATGTTATCTCTCCAAGGTTGTGTCCACACCGAAAGGGATTAGAGGACGTGAATGTATATGTACAGTCAACGCTAAAAGTGTAGTCCCAGTATCTTTTTATAAGGTTTACGTTTATAAGATAATATTTTCATTGCGAAGCACGCGAACGTATAGTGACCATGACAATGCATAGTGGCGCCAGTTTTAAAATATAAAATATTGTCTTTTGTTCTTATACACTTAAACCTTATAAAAAGTTGCTGGGACTGCACTTTTAGCGCTGACTGTACTTTGTAGGGAGACAAATATGATGTGAATGTATATATTTTCTGGACAACTGTAAAAACAGTTGTAGAGTAAGTTAAGACAAGAGTTACATAAGAATTTAATTAAAAGTCTTCTGAACTAGTTACTCTACGTCATTTTATTGATAGAGACTTCTAATGTTACTTACCTCCTGAAACTTGTATTTCGATTAGAATATTAAAAACTCTACTGTACGTTTCATGAATATCACCGTTACTCTTAGTAAACAAACTGGTTAATGCCATTAAACCTTGCGGGGTAGTCAGACGTTCAGGTGTCCATCTCCGCAATTGCGAATTCTATAACCACCTCGAACTCACGTGTTGACCAGATAGTCAGTACTCAATGTGGCAAGCCATGTCTCCATTTACAAACACTAACTATTACCTGTTCAGGGAACAGGTAGGTTTCCTTATTATGTTTCCCCTCACCGTAGTATACCGTTACTCTTAGAGTTTCAATGAAAAACATTTTATCGAACCTTCTCCATTTCACGGACACTTTTATTAATATTTCTTGACAGTCTTCGGCACGCTCATCAAACTTTATAATGGGAATAAGATTATAGAAATATCGTAGTCACGTTCATGCCATAAGGCTTCGTTATAATTACGGTAGAAGGTAGCGGTTTGAAAGAAGATGCAGTGACTAAGATTGAAAAGGTAACCTAACCTGGATATAATAATGAATCTAAGGATAAATGAAATAATTCGCCGTAGCACAGTATTTCAGGTTTGACTCTGTATCAGTGGATACAAAGTTCAAATCCCGCCTATGCTTATAGCAATGACAATGAAGTTTAATCAATTTCTTTGAACATTTTTGTAATAAGAATGCACTTGCGAAATGCCCCGAATACTACGGTGACGGTGGAAAACATCGTGAGGAAACCTTCCTGTTCCCCGAACAGGTAATAGTCAGTGCTTGTAAAAGGCGACATGGCTTACCACCTGTCACATAGAGTACTGACTATCTAGTCAACATGTGGGTTAAAGTGACTATAGAATTACTACCACCGCAGTTACGGAGATGGACTAACTAAACTTCTGACCACCCCGCCAGGGTTAGTGGTCATGAATGCCTTCTTTTGTATTCTTATACCATTATTGATCGTGAGGCGTCCAACTATATTAGTGTACATTACAGAACAAACTGTGTTCTATTTCTGGTTTAATATAAAATACAAGTAAGGGAGACAACAAGGAGGAAAATACACACAAAACCTCCTTTTAAGGTCATTTATTAGATTGGAGCTTGTAATAATACGTAACTTGTATATAAATAATGCTCTTTTACTAAATTACTGTCATTTTACTTAATGTATTTTATTTTTTATTTATGACAGGTTACGTAGGGCCGGCCCAATAAGATATACAGTCAGATAGACTCCATATAAAAAAGGACACGTTAGAAGTACCTAAAACCGCCAAGTGTGTATGAGGAGGTGTATGAGTGACAATGAAATGAAACTATCAGGATCGGGATAAATGGGAATCCGTGATCCTGCCTAAACCTCTTTAGGGAATCAGGCGTGTTGTGTATGTGGGTATGTATTTTACTTAAAGCCCGATCTTTTCTGTATGGGTACTGTGAAGTTATATGGAACATTGATGACAAATGGCTAGCCACGAAGAAGCAGCTAGTTTGCATTCTTGTGCATCCTACATGTAGTTATAGAAATTATCATCAATATTAGATCTAACAACCCCTGACTGGCTGATCACACCTGTAATAATAATAAATCCCTCTACAGGGAATCAGACGTGATGTGTATGTATGTATGTAGATCTAACAAGTTCCATGCCGCCTTGAAATTGAACAATATCCGTAGCTGACCTTTCGTTATCTACGAAGCCTCCATTCGTAGAAGGCCGTTCGTAGCAATCATTCGATATCTATCTTACGTTATCAGATTATGTTATTGGCCTTTTTGTTTTGAGTTTTGTATTACTGTTTATATTTAGGTGAGGTTAACGTTCGATTCCTTTTGGGGCGGGCAGAAGCTTGGAGAAATTCCCGTTTCCGTAACTATACATACATTTTTGTACATTTCCTTTCGAGTATGTACTATCAAGTTTCCTATGAGATTAATATCGAACATTGGTTGCACGTCTATCGCCTATTAATTTTCATTCCTTGCACAATGTTACTTAGTCAGATACTTAGGATTCTATTTACGTCCCAGACTAGTTCGTCACTTATCAGATTATATTATTAACTGATTCGGCTTTTTCTTTTGTTTCCTGTTTTCTGTTCATTTATACATACCCTTTTGGCGTGGACAGACCCTTAGTGTAATAATAATTTGTCCTTGATATTACTTATGCAGTATATTATGACATAAATATGGAACACAGGTAACATTCGCAAATGGTAATTAGTCGCGACATGTTTCTGCAGCTACTTCGCATTCCATTAATGTCTTAGACCAGTACTGGAGTCATCAGATTAAATCATTAGCCTATTTACTTATACGACCTCCGTGGTGCGATCGGTTAGACACCTGAACGCTAATCGTGAGATCCCGGGTTCTATTCCCGATGGAGGCAGAGTTAAGAACTACGCTTTTCTACTGATTTCCAGACTGGTCGTTGATTATATATGCTATATGTGTATTTATCTATATATAATATGTATATATTTCTTAAATATACGTTGACCTATCCTTAACACAAGTCTTAAATGTACTTACCAAGGGGCTAATTCAATTGGTGTAATAATGTCCAAATATTATTATATCTTATAATATCTATGTGTAGTAAGTACATCTGAAGGCAATCAGTAGTATCAATGGAGTGAAAGCGATTCAAAATCGGAACAGATATGGATCCGTGATCTCTGCCTACACCTCCACACGGAAACAAGCGTGATGTATGTGTACATCTAAAGGGCATGTCCCTAGCCCTTAATTACGGTCCAGCCCCCAAGGCCACAGATTCAGTCATAAAAGGCTCTCTAATTTAATTAGAGGCTTCGCTGTAAGCAATTATAGTGGTTGCCTAATCGTGGGGTGGTATTACAGTTCTATGGACAAAAATGAGGGTTATTTATGAAGGTTTCGATATATAAGGTACAGATGAAGGTTATTACTGAACGAACGGCATTGAATGGATGCGAACGGCCACTGACGGGGAGAAGTGGCGTCATTTGGGGGAGGCCTTTGTCCAACAGTGGATTACTTCAGGCTGATGATGAAGGTTATTTATCTAGGTTATGATGTTTGTTTCTACATGCATATACATATATCAACGGTGGAAAAGCTATCTTGCGTTATGCCATTTTGCAACTTTAAGAAGAGTTATTTTAAGTTTTAAAAAGACGAAGAAATATTGTATGATTTTTATTGTCCTTTCTCAATTGGTGAGTCCAATTTTCACAAAAGTCAAACAAAAATTGGATTTCAGGACAATTATTCTTCGACTTCTTGAAAATTTAAATCGCTTTTCTGTAAAGTAATGAAATGGCATATATAGTCAGTAATAATCGTTACTGTTGGTAAACCAGACTGATTGACTGACATTATACTGACTAATTACTATTTCAAGTGATATGTTGGTTTCTTCACGATGTTTTTCCTCGCCGATATTGAATTACCGACCGAAATTATATTTCTTCATTTTCCTTCAGGCACAATTGAGGTTTATTTATCATAATTACGTATATATATATATATATATATATACATAACGAGTTAATGTCCCGTGTTAGTCTGAGACGCAAAAAAGAATGCTAACTAACTGCCGTTCTTCCCGGCATGTCGTAGGAGGCGACTAAGGGACTAGGGATATATGGAATCTACTGGGTGATATGCTAGCAACTTGTCACAAATACTTATTCAATATGATATCAAAACCATATTATATACATGCTAATAAGTGACCAAGAACATGTTTTCATGTCCACAAAATTCTGTCCACCCCGAATGGAATTAAATGACATGAATGTATATGTTATGTATGTATCTCTATATTTGTGCAAAAATGTACTTAATGATGTAGTGTTAGTGATACTGTGGTGACGTCGAATCCACGTGTTACTAAATATTCATTGTAGTTTAGTACATAGACTCATGAATATGTGTGATTGGCAAGTTAGGTTAGGGACTTAATGTATATGTATGTGTTCTGTGTAATCCCACTACATTCTGAATTTCAACATACATAAAACAAAAAACATATGCTTCACGACTTGTGTTTATACACTCCCCTTTTATTATGGCGGGGTAGTCAGAGGCTTGAATGCCCATCTCCGAAATTCGAAGGCATGTTAGGTAAACAAAAAGGCCAAACGTAACATACCAAGCTGAGTTAGAACCCTTTTGCTGCGACAATAACATGCACAAGCTATACCTCCTAGTTTGTAAGTTTGATTTGTAAAATATTTGTATTGTGTATGTTTTTGTTGCTGTAAATAAATGCTTTTATTATTATTATTATTAGGTATGGGTCATTCGAATCCCGCGTATCACTAGATAGACAGCACCCAACGTGATAGGTAGTGAACCGTATCGCCGTATATAGGCACTGACTATTACCTATCCCGAGGGATAGGCAGGTTTCCTCTCGATGTTTTCCCTCACCAGTAGCAACTGTAAATTATGTACGTAAATGAAAAACACATTTTAAATTTCATTCATTGGTACATGCCAGAGTCGGGATTCAAACCTAGGACCTTTCTCATACGAAGTCCGAGGTCTTACCCACTGGGCTACAGCCACTATTTCCGTATGCATCTAAAACGTGCCTGGAATGGACCTGGGTGAAGATCTAATAAAATATAGTAACATCGGCTTGCAGAGACAGTTCGTAACACGTTTTCGTAATAAAATGAGTTTCGCAGACTTATAGTTCGCTGAAACATAATGCCTAATGCTGAACGGAATACCAAAGACCAGATAGAGAGTTAAGACATTTTATATAGTTACTTGTTTTGCTCAGTGGTAACATGCATACATAAACATGCACGTCCTTTAATCCCTTTCGGGGTGGACAGAACCTCGGAGATATATCTATGTCACTTATCAGCATGAATATTGGGCCCGCGATGTCATAATGAAATCAACATTGCAGGCAGATTGTTAGCCCATTGCTCAGTAGATTCTATTTACCCCTAGTCCCTTAGTCGCCTCCTACGACGTGCCGGGAGGAATGGCAGCTAAATAGCATTCTTTGTACGGCACAGACTAACACAGGACAGATGGTTCAGTAGTATATAGATAGATATTTTGTCTATATATTCATACTGAATAACTACATACATATATTCTTTTTAAGGTTTATAATACATATGACAGTCAGATATACGCCATATTGAAAAAGGGTGACGTTAGAAGTACCTATACCTGCCGAGTGTGAATGACGAGGTGTATTAGTAAAGAAAGAAAATCTATACACGCTACAATAATACAATATAACATTGATGAGAAAAGAAACATTCTTTTATCCTTAATAAAACAAAACATTCCAATCGCAATTCTATTTTTAGAAATAAACAGTAGAAACCACATCCTTCTTGATTACGCGGAAGAAAAACCTTTCAACCAAGGGCCCAAGTCAACAAATACTGTTTGCCAAATATCAGTTAAATATCACTGCAGTTACATTGTGAAGTTGTTAGTGAAAAAAGTAACAAATTTCGCTATTTTAAAAGCGAAATTTGACACTAACTGTCATTAATGGTGATATTACACTTTTGCTAATCCACTACCAACTTCACACTATCACCGAACTGATATTAAACTACGATTATGCTAAAACTTTTAACTAGACTTGGACCCCTGAATCGAGAACGGAAAGAAGCGCTCAATTACAGTCTTTTGTTTTCCTCCGCAGAAATACAAACAAATGAACGCGAGCGTGAAGCGGAAGGATGGAAAGCAGATTCTGGATTCTGCCCTGCAGTCAGTCAGCACCATGCTCACGAGGAAGATTAATGCTGTGCAGGTAATGATGATGAAGTGGTTTGTTGGAGAGGTTTATAGGAAGGTACAATAATGCAGATTTTACCGGGTATTATACGTATGTGTTGTGGATGAGAATAGTTAGTTTTGCTATGGTTTATGGGAATGAAAAGTTATTGATTTAATTTCTTTACTTTGATTAACTTAGAAAGATGGTAAGTATTTATTTTAAACAGGTTTAAGTACATCTTAGAAACAGGGGCATGTTTTATAATAAAATTAATATACTCAGTTTATATACTTTTTCTTATATGATAGATTTCAATGCATACCATTACTATATTTAATGTATTTTTATACAATTTCATAAATTCTACTTTGTTACTGAACATTCTCTTGTGCACTTTTGCATATTCTTAATAGTTTTGATGAAGATGATAGTTTTTTCTCGGTTTTATGAAAAGTATGTTTCAGAAACGAGTTAAAATATAATTAAATTAGTAAAAGTAATTTAACATTAATTAGGCTAAGGCCTAGGCTAACTGAAACTTTGCTTTGATCTTCGAAAGTTTTAAACAATATCATGTGCCACTCAAATTGAATTTAAAGTTCCCGTCACTGAGGAGTAACAAAATAAGATTTCATTTACAAAAAAAATTACGTTAAAGAGTAAGAGCAGGGAGATATAGGAATAGCGAAGCTAGAAATTCTTTTCAGTTCCTATCCCGATAGTAATAAATTTATAAGGAATACAAGAGATTTTTCAGGAGCGTTCGAAATTGCAATCGTTAGTCTATATGAAAGTAGAAACGTTAACATTACGTACTATTGACCCACTTTCCCATCTGTTACAGTGTATTCACGCGACAGCAGAAAAGCTTGCGATGAACCATGAGGAGGCGAACGAAACGGAGCCTTATTGCTCGGCCAAATATTCCGAATTCGAATTCGAGAAGCCTAAAAATAATATCGTGAATGTTCAAGAAACGCCGAGCTTCGCAGTCAACAATTCGGACTATGAGAATATTACCCTGGAAATGGATTCGCATTTCTACAACATAGAAGTTAATACCAACACGAGCTGTGTACATGTGCCTACTAATATATTTTATAAAGGTAAGATAATATATTTTACACTGTGGCTTGTTTTATTGTATAAAAATTAGAATGCATAACAGTTTGTTGTCAAAGTCTAAGTAACATGACGATTAATAGTCGTATTTAATACTTAGGTTATAGTTAGTTTATTGTTCTTTTATTATAGTATCTAATATCGATCTTAGTAGTATATTTTGCATGGCCTGACCTATCATACTTTTCTCAGACTCGCCTAAAAAAGACAATATTCCCTTTGGATTATGTATACATATATCCAAAATTTTGTTCATATTGAATTTACAAATATCTCCAAAATTCTATTCATATTCAATTTTCAAACATGATATAAATACTTTTTTGTTTCATTATACATAAACTTACACAAACGTGATCGGAATCCTATTTTTTTTGTATACAAGTACTTGAATATGATATCAAACAAATATATCACAGTGTACAAAAAATAATTTGCATTTTTGTTATAATGTAATATATTATATCATAACATGAAACTACTGACTCTCCAATATACATCCTGTCAAAAAGTTACTTTCAAGAGATATCATACTCTTTGGGGAAATCTCAAAGGCTTATGGACAAAGGCCCAATGGCAGTTTCTAACTCTTGACAGTTACGACCCATATTGTAGAGAAGTTGCCAACTATAAGTAACTTAGTTTACAGTTTCTAGAATTGGTACTATTAAGATATGACACCGTACGGTATCTGGAGCTGTCTCGGTAATTTACTTATTCAACGATGATTTGCAATATTAATACGATGCATATATATGTATGAATACAAATTACATATATTGGCACTTAAGAGTCCCTTAAACTATCTTTGTATACGTATGTATGTATTGTATCTTAAACATATAAAATTAATTTCAACTACATATGAATCGATACACGAGACCCTTATTCTTGACATAAACCGATCCAATGAACTTAACACACGGTTGTACAATAATCATAAATACTAACCTAACAAACACACCTAAACAATGATCATACATACTACACTAGTTAAAGAGCACCAATTTCATACATACATATATATATACATTTACGTCCTTTAATCCCTTTCGGGGTTGACAGAACCTTGGAGATCATACTATATCCAAGATTACTTTAGCGTGAATATTGGGGTTGTGAATTCATATGGAACATTAGTAATAGGTTGCTAGCCCATCGCCTAACAGATTCCATTGACCCCTAGTCCCTTAATCACCACCTACAACAAGATCATTATATACATATAGTTCCCTAAAAGCTTCCTTTCCTTTCAGAACGCGAAGCCCTAAACGCGATAATCTGGTCGGAAGGTCTCAACGACATTTTCATCAAGAACTACAAATCAGATCCTTCTCTTTCCTGGCAATACTTCGGGAGTTCTCAGGGCATCCTTCGCTTTTACCCAGGCATGCCGTGGAACAGACGGGAAGTAGACACGTACGACTGCAGAGTAAGATCCTGGTACATCGAAGCGGCGACGTGTTCTAAAGACGTGATAATATTGTTTGACGTGTCAGGTTCCATGACAGGATTCAAGAATTACGTTGCAAGGAGAACGTTAAAGTCTTTACTGAGTACGTTGTCGAATAATGACTACGTTAACGTGTATACGTTTAAGAATACTACGGCGCCGGTGATACCGTGCTTTGAAGATTTGGTCCAAGCGACGCCAGAGAATTTGAAAACTATTATAGATAAGTTAGAGCCAACGAATAAGGGGAAGACTCATAATGTGCCTTTGGAAGGAAACGCCAATCTGACGCTAGCGTATATTACTGCATTTACTAAGCTTAAACCGGTATGTATCAGTTGCTTTACAAATATTATTCCTTAATTTTAAATAAGATTAGATTTTTTTAATTTACTTTTGCGAATTGTAACGTATACTACGGGGAGGGAAAAAGTCGTAAGGAAACATACTTGTTCCCCAAGTAAATCAGTGCTTGTGACTAAACCTTTGATTACCCGCAAGGGTTAATGCTCATGAACGCGTTTGTCTTACAAGTATATGTTTTGTATGTTATGTTATCCAACAAAAAGTAATTAAAAGATTTTCAGGTCTTCTACTTTATAACATACAAGAATTTTCTCGTATACTCCTTTGCTTTACATATTAATATCTTCACATACCTTTTAATTACGATAAAAGGTACTAAAGAGATTTGATGCTTATATTTTATCACCTATACCTGAAAAAATATATAAATAAATATTTTACAAATACTATTTATACTAGTCTATATATCTCCATGGAAGTACCTATAAAATACAAGTACAAATTTATTCTATACGTTCCAATATCTACATGCAAGTATACAACACAAGTACAAATTTATCCATTACATTCCAGAGACGAGACAAATGCAACGTAGCAGCCACGCAAGGCTGCAATCAGCTGGTCATGGTGATCACAGACTACGTGCCAGGGAACCTCACAGAGGTGTTCGAGAAATACAACAGAGAGAAGTTTGAAAACAACACCTATATACCAGTGAGGGTGTTCACGTATTTGATAGGCAAAGAAGTGTCAAACGTGGAGGAAATACAGTCTATGGCGTGCACGAATCGAGGTGGGTATAAGTTTGGAATTTGTTACAAATTCCAACTCAGTATTACTTTTACTATTACTTTAATGCTTTAAGTATTATTTTAATGCTTTCTATTTTCAAGTTCAATGAGATTCCCCACCCTGGTCCTGTTTGTAAATTTAATTTGTGCAGTACTGATAGTTTGGCGTTTCCTTAGATGAGAATAACTGTTGATTTTGTATTAGAAATAACTACTAGATTTGTGCGAATCAGACATTATAGTTGTAATTTAAGCTTCAAGCTTATTTGAGTGCATATCTCACATACGTATATTATGGACGTAATATTTAACTTCCCTATAAGATAGGCAGAGACTATCGGTTGTCACCTTAATCTATATATGAAAACCTCTCTTATCTCACTCATATCAATTAACATCGTTCAATAACCTTGTATTAGATGCTCTTCTGTTCTTCACGCTACCTAAGCCTTATAGTACCTACACCTATATAAAAGGCATAATCAGAGAACCCTTTGATAATTTGGGGCCATCATTGTGGAAAACACGCCTCGGTGAACGCAATGTTAACCCTCATTCACGTACTTATAACATACGCTTCACGGCTTGTTTATTGGGTGGGGTAGTCAGAAGCTCAACCTAGTGCGTCAAGTGTGTATAAAAAGGTGAAACGAAAGTGTTTTGGCGGAATCAGGTCAGATGAGGATCCCTCTATCTCTAATATTTTTTTATTCTATATACATGAGATGATAATTACAGGTCCACTTAAAATAATATATGTAGATATATAATTGACAGAGTTGGCGTTTGCTAAGGGAGGCCTACACCCAAAAGAGGGGTTGAAAAAGGCTAGAGAGAGAGATATATATAATTATTATATTTTCACAGATTACAATGAGCGTCATAATTCGATTAATATGCACTTAAAATCTTAAAGTAAATAAGTTATGTGAAATATAAAATACTAATAACAAAAGGCTTCTCAGCCGGCGACAGAATTAATGCCATGACAACCTTAACGCCAATATAATATAGTTGCTAATACTAATTCTTATTATCTGGTCAAAACGTGGTTTCGAGGTAGCTATAGAATTACTACCACCGCGATTGCGGAGATGAATACCTGAACCTCTGAAACCCGCATGGGTTAATGGTCGTGAACGTGTTTATCTTTTTTTAACAAACTATTAAGTTTCTAAGGACCCTTTCTTACGTATCTCGCTAACTATGTGTTGTTCTAGGGTACTTTGTCCACATAAGATCAGTGGAGGAGGTGCAAGAGCAGGTGCTGAAGTACATCAACGTGATCGCCAGGCCCATGATCCTGGACGGCAGTGAGCCTCCACCCACGTGGACCCATGCTAATATCGATGATACGGTATGTAATGGATAAATGGTTTTATTGTTTGTAGGACATTAATACACCATTTTATTTAATACTAGTGACCCGCTCCGGCTTTACACGGGTATAAAATATATAGCCTACTCCACTATTTAATGGATGTTATTATACATATAAAACTTTCTATTGAATCACTCTATCTATTAAAAAAAATCGCATCATAATCCGTTGCGTAGTTTCAAAAATTTAAGCATACAAAAGGACATAGGGACAAAGAAAGCTACTTTGTTTTATACTATGTAAGTTTCGAAAAACACATTTATGCTGTTCTTAAGGACAAATATGTTATGCTATGTCCAAAAATATTCAGTTAATAAATTTATTCTTTAATGGTGGAAGATATTATTTATGTTAATGCTTCATAACAGGCACTTTAATTTATAAATAAACTGTTTTTTCTTTCTTTCTTTTTACATGTGTTGTTTTGTTTATTTAAACAACTTTTGTTTTGTTCCAGCGAACTATAAAATGGGGAGTCAGTGAAGATATAATAAAGGTATGTAGGAACACAACAGTGATAATAATACATATACTCTTGAAAGAAATACTTTATTCATTTCTTCATACAATTGCAAAACCAAAAACATTTTAAATGAAAACTTTGATCCAGTGAAAAGGTGCTGCCTCAGTATACGATGCAGCTAGGCTGCGTCACTGGTCCTCCGGCAGCACCCGTTTTGAAATCTGTCACAATGTATGTAATAAATAATATACATACACAAACTAATATGGTGATCGTATCATGTCATAACATACATAATAATAAAAAAGGATAAACTTGATAACCTTTAGATATTTTGGCGTTTAATTAACGGTTACAGTATATAATATTATGCTTACATTATTACATAGGATTAGTATGATCCAAGTTCTAGACTATGCAGGCATCTGTATTGTGGGCCAAAGTTTTTTGAACTTACCTGTTTTGTTTCAAGTTTAAGAAATTAAAGAATAACTGCTATAGGTTTGATTATGAATAATGGGCCTTCAATTCAGATGCACACACTCCGGGATACTCTTAACTTCATGAAATATGACCGGTAGGGTTATTATGTAACTTGCGATCAGTAAGCAAACGACGAAAATTGTGCGATTTTCGCTGTCAAACACGACTTTCGTATTATGTATCATGGAATAGCATTTGCAACAGCAATCGAAACAGTGCTGCCAACAACACCACAACAACACAGCAATTAAAGAACGAACGAAAACGAAGAAAATGTATGAAAGCAATAATAATTGGTATTAGAGTACCCGCCACATAAGGTGGCAGTAGCCAAACTTGGAACTAAATTTGACGTTTCCGCCATTGCGTGTTATTTTGTATGAAAGGTAAATTTAGTATTACCAGCGTTGTGTTTTTTGCCCACTCTTTGTAATTTTTATGTTTGTTAAGGGTGATTATAATAAATTGATTTCTGGAGTTTCTTGTTAGTTCTTCTCCAAGGGTCTCCGCTGAACTTCTTCTTCTCAATCGTTACGCTCTTATCAGAGCGGTCGTGGTCTTCATGACGTGGCATCATGAGCAGCCGAAATGGTTGGTGAACTAACCTCGGTAAAAATATGTAAAGACAATGCTCAGTGCCATGTTTGAAATAGTTTTTTTACATACATACATACACATCACGCCTGATTCCCTGTAGAGGGGTAGGCAGAGATCACGGATCCCCATTTGTCCCGATCCTGACAGACCACTTTCGCTTCATTGACATTCATACATTCTCTAATACACTCTCGGCGGTTATAGGTACTCCTAACGTCACCTTTTTTCAATATAGCGTCTATCTGACTGTTACATATATGTCTTATTAGGCCGGCCCCTACGTAACCGCCCTTCCACTTCACTCATATATATTCCTTTTGTCAATATATAGTTTTTTTAATTTGTACTTAGATCATAAAATAACTTTCAAAGAGAGCTTATGATAGGGCCTATTTTGAATAAAAATATTTTGACTTTTGACTTTGGTATATTAATTTGTTTTATTTGAGTTTATAGCTCTGCAACCAAAGATCGTTACAAATGAAACCTCAATATAATGTATCGAGCCGTATGGCACAGTGAGTGCTAGTTTTGGCGTGTTTACTGGCAACACTGGATTACGCGACTGTGGTGACGCCTCCAACTGCCACCTTATGTGGCGGGTACTCTATCTAAGCAGTTTTGACAGCAATCACGAGCGAAAATTTTGCAAACTCAAATGTCAAACAGCGATCAGTAATAAGGTGGTTGCTTTCAGATTGTTAGAAAGTTTTGCAACTTTAAACAAGCTAAAAAAGTAGTTTAGGCAGTCGCACTAGTAAATTATAAGTGTGGAGAGTGAGGAGATAGTAGAGGGAAACACAACGCAGGCGAATATCGGCGAAAGCGCGAGCAAAACTGCGTAACAATTGAGAAGACGAAAACTCCTAATTCTCTGCCTGACGAGGAGTTTCTTCAGCCTTTCGATGATTTAAGGCCCTTTATGTCCATAACAAAGTCATTGCACAAGTTTGAGCTTTGAACGCAAGGTAAGGTAACTTATATTCAAATATAAATTTCCATCATTTGGTTGTCATAATTTTATGTACTAAAACATAATTTTCTTTACAGATTTTCGCGGCTTTTGCATTTATTCGCTACTGCTTCAGACCACAAATCTATTGGGATGAGCTACAGATAACATTTGGACCAGCCCAGTGTCCCAAACTCTGTGCGTGAAGTTACAGCTGCACTTAACAATAACAATATATCAAGGAAATATTATAGTTTCCTCAGGGTCAATCAGACTGGATGTATATAGTTTGAAGGTCAGTATTATATAATAATTTAATAGAATTATATTATTTTTATTACATAGAGAGAGGAAAGTGTGAGGGAGATATTGAACGTAGAGTGTGTGCAGGCAATAAGATCAATGGGGCCATGTATAGTGTTATGGGTAGCCAGTTGATTTCTTAATCTGCACGTATGGCTATTCATAGGGCTGTGCTGGTTCCAACATTGACTTATGGTAGTGAAAGTTGGGTATGGCAAAAGAAGCATGAATGCAGTCACTGAGAAGCATGTTAGGAGTGACATTGAATGATAGAATTAAAAATAGTGTGATGAGGGAAGGTTGCGGTTTGAAAGAAGATGTAGTGACTAAGATTGAAAAGAGCATGCTTTGATGGTTTGGACATGTTATGCGGATGAATGATAGCAGATTGACAAAAGGAATATATATGAGTGAAGTGGAAGGGCGGTTACGTAGGGGCCAGCCTAATATGATATATAACAGTCAGATAGACGCTATATTAAAAAAAGGTGACGTTAGGAGTATCTATAACCGCCGAGTGTGTATGAGAAGATGTATGAGAGTCAATGAAGCGAAAGTGGTCTGTCAGGATCGGGACAAATGGGGATCTGTGATCTCTGCCTACCCTTCTACAGGGAATCAGGCGTGATGAGTATGTATGTACATAGAGAGAAACGGGCTTAACATGTCTATGTATTATAATTTGACTGTTACCCTTTACACTACACAATATTAGTGCATATCACTTCCATCATTTAAGATATTAATATGCGGCTGTGAGCAGACTGATGTCTAGTTAGTTGATTCAGAATGAAACATAAGACTGGCTATTCATAATGATGTTCTATTTCCTACACTTATGTATGGCAGTGAGTGTTTGGTTTGGCAGAAGTGTCATGAATGAAGAATAATAGTTAGAGATGATCTCCCTCAGAAAAATGTATTATGCAAGATTGTGTGATAGCTTAGAATGGATTCATGAACGCTTTGTCAATGATAGTGTGATTCATGAATACTGTGGTATGGGAGAATATGTAATTACAAACATAGAGAAAGGTATGTTATGAGGTTTGGGCATATGGAGCAGATAGATGAGAAGAGGGTTACGAAAGGGATTTATAATTTATAGAGCTAAAGTGGAAGGTAGAGGAGGACAAGTTAGGCTGCGTAGAACATATACTGATCAAATTAGAAACATTCTTGTCAAGGTGGGTGTACGCAGCGTGAAGAATAAAAGAGTCTATCCCGTTAGGGACGTAGAGCCATGAATATATGTATCCATATTAATATTTCATCTCATATGTACAACCAATGGGCATGTCTGTATGTATGTCATACATGTCTGTTAAGATGAATGTATGACGAGGAGGCAAAAGTAGCGTTAAGATAGAAAGTAATTAGGTTTTTCCCTGGAAGGATAGATATTGTGGGTATATTTGTAATCTCATTGTAAATATTTTTTTATTTTCAGATCAAGTGAATCATTTAGAATGTGGATGAAGTTGTGCGCCCTGATCATTGAAATTGTGTAGATGGCAAAAGGAAGAAATAAAAAATCTTATAGAAAATTCAAATATGTAGTTTTAATTTTTAAATTTAGTTTAAAATTTTCATCTATACATTAAGTTGACTTGGCTTGGATGCGAGCTGCTTCAGCAGTGGTCATGGTAGCATTGGCAGGTTTTTCTTTAGCTGCCACTCTCTTTTGCTCCATGTTAATCAATGATTTCAACACTCAAGAAGCCTCCACCTAGTAAATATAAACAACGCATAAATTAATAAACACAATAACAACGTTAAATCATAAACAATTATGGAAACAAATAAAAATTCATATGACATTAAATTGTACCTTTTTTCTACCCGAAATCAAACTCCAAATATACTAGTTTATTAGCACCCAGAAGTCATAAGTTATTCAATTTGGTAGATTTTAATGTTTTTTACTGCCTGACCTTCTAAATACATATTATTATGTTATGATGAAAACAACAATATTTGTAGTACATGCATATATTCACACCTCCTATGTCCCTAAGGGGACAAACAGAGACTATTGATCGCCAACTCAAATGATCCTGACTAATCACATACATACACATCACACTCAATTCCCTGTAGAGGAGTAGTCAGAGATCACAGATACCCACCCTGACGTACCATTTTTGCTTCATTATACACTTATATACTCTCAGTGGTTATATATACTTCTAACATCACTTTCAATATGGAGTCTGTCTAACTGTCATTTGTCCCATTGGGTAATCGCCCTTCCAATTCACACACATATATTCAATTCTTCAATTTCAAATCTTTTGTTCAATTCAAATCTTTTGTCAATCTACTATCCTTTATCCTCATAACATATATAAACGATCGAAGCATGCCCTTTTAAATCTTAGCCTCTACATCTATTTTTAATTCTGTCATTCAATATCACTCCTAACATGCTTATTTGTGTGACCTATGGGTATGGTTTAGAGTGCATATGCCCGTGGAAGTGCAATGATGACTATGACAAGAGTAATGTAGGGTAAAGAATAAAGGTGTATGATGTAGATCTAGTAAGAGTTATTTTCCATGATTGGTATCAATGGGAATTCATGATATCTGCTTTACCGTGTGTAGCGAGAATGAGTAAAGTGTATTTTAGTAAGTAAGTTACTCAGATGGTCCAAGTAACTGTGGTATAGTTGTTATTATGTGTTATAAGTTTTTACACTAAAATATATTATTCAAGAAGACAATACCTGCATTTTCAAAGTGATATGGCTAGGTCTCCTCTTCTTGCTCTTGATATGGCCTGGCATATCGAAGTTTTCAGCCTGAAAAAACATAAACTTTTAGTGCTCAAGTAATAAATTACATATTTCCACATTTATGTTCATTTCACTATTGATTTTAGTGTAAAATACTTACCATTATTTCAAATTATGCCTTATACGCCAGCTCTTGACTTTCCACGTGTACAGTTGTGGTACAATGTAGCAAATATTTCAAGTTAAAAATTTCTAACCTATTGAACATTTTCAAACATAAACAATAACAAACTTGCTAGTTCCACCGATTGCTACTTGATTGCTAGGGCGCTAGTTTCTACGTGTCAATTTGAATGAATGATTTTGGTTATGTTGGTATGGTTTTGGATAGCAGTAAGAACGCGACCAGCGAGCGAACACCTTACATAATACCAATTTGTATGAACGAATAGCAATCGATCGCGCGATCACTTTGCGATCACTGCTGATTGCAAATTTTTACATAATAACCCTACGGATACGTTACCCCAATACTAATTTCACTCATAATAACATTACCTTTCCTAGTGGACACATTGTCGGTTTTAATAGAGTACTTCCGACGCGTAACTTCCGTCTCAAGTTCGTAGTGTAGTGGTGAAATTGCTACGAATATGTATCACAGTAAATACTTAATGAAAAGGTTGCAGCTACGGTTAAAAGTAAAAAGGTAAAAAAAAGTAAAAAGGTTAAAAGTTAAAGATCAGGTAAGATATAAGGATATTATTTCTTAGTTTTAGTCTTTCATGTTATCACATCCCTTCAATCTATACTAATATTATAAAGCTGAAGAGATTGGAAAAGAATATCTGGAAGTATTGGTTTGAATTGAAAAGTACTTAACGTGTTGGATAGAGCATTTATCATGGAAGGTTCAGGCTTTATGCTAACACGCTAAAAGCGTTAGGAGACAAGAAGCAGTAGTAAAAGAAGAAGTAGTAAATATGGCAAAAATAAAATACATCCCACTGGTAGTTGCGAGTACATTTGTTGTGATATAATGACTTGTAGGTGTAATGTCTTAAGCTAATAATCACCCTGAAAAGGTCAGGAGTCGGTAAGTATACATGTATTTAATAGATTCGAATTGTGGTTGTTATTTGGAATATTGGTTATAATAACTAAACGAACACAAAACTTTATTCTTAAGTATATCTCTCTGTCACTATATATTATCTCACTGTTGACTTATCAAAATGATGATGAAAATTATTAAATACTCCGTCACATAAAGTACAAAAATTTTATACGATTTATATGGACAGTCCTATAACTGTTTGTCTTTACGATGATTGATATTTGAGGTGAAGGACTGAAGAGCACGTATGAGAAGGTTGGGAGTGAGTGAAGCAATAGATAATTATTAGGATCGTTCCAGGTAACGATCGATAGTCTCTGCATTTCCCCTTATCCTATTTGAATTAAGTAGAGTGAAATACATAGGTAATCAATAATTTGGATGTACATACATACAAACATACACATCACGCCCGTTTCCCTGTAGAAGGGTAGGCAGAGATCCCGATACCGGCCACTTTCACTAAAATGACACTCATTCACACTCAGCGGTTATAGATACTTATAACGTCACCCTTTTTCAATGTAGCGCCTATTTGGTTCTCTACTTATAAGTATGTTAAAGTAGGTATACCAAATATTATTCCTTTCTTAATCTTTTAATATAATGAAAGAGCTTCAACTGGGTTTATTAATGACTACGAATAATGTATGTGTCATTAACTAAGCCAGTGAGTAGCTGGTAAGGCTTGAAGTTGCAATAATTTAAAATAAATTCAATTATATTGTTGTGTTTTATTTTAATGTAGTCCATACATACATGTCTTCAAGCCTCTACGTCCTTAAGGGGATAAGCAGATATTATCGATCGCCACTTAGAACGATCTTGACAAATCTTCCTTGCTTCACTCACATCCATTAACCTTCTCATACATGCTCTTCTGGTCTTCACACTACGTACACCCGTCTCAAGAAGAGTGTCTCCAATTTGATCTGTAAGTACATGTTCTACGCGGCCTACCCCATCTAACTCTACATACCATTGACAGTATATGATAAACATCTTATACATTTCTAAAGACAATGTAAAAGTTACCCTACGTAAACGAGGATAACTGCTATTTTGGTGAGTGCTTACTTTATTTTATGTCAATCATTGATGCTATATATCATTTAGGCAGTATCTTACAATAATTATACACGGACACGCGACTAGATCAAGGGAACAGCAAGTGTCAAATTTAACACTTGTACCACTCCACTAACAACTTCATACCATTACCACCCATTACTGAGGTATTGAACTACGATGTTGCTAAAATGTATTCGTGGACTTTGCGATTTACTAACAAACAAATATTAAGATTATATTATTCTTCTTCAGCGTATGTTTAAGTGACCATGCTGATCATTATTACGAAGGTGAACTTCAATATCGACTCACATCTAACAGAAAATGCGTCGAAATTACGCTCGAGGCACTGATGTATCATCGGTTGAATGTGAAAAGTCGAATGTTGTCTATACATTTATCTGTTCTCGCGTTACGCGACAGATAATACCCGATGGATTCTTTAGATGTGTTTAAGGGTCGTTAAATTACTATGATGTAATTATCGATCTGTACCAATAGTATTATGTAATCTGTAGCTGAGGCCCAGAATAAATAGCTGTAAAAATATAAAATTAGTCTTTAGTGAGCTTTCCATAGTCGAGATCAGTTTAGAAACCCAAGGCATTGGCCTCCAATGAATTTTGGCAACCGTCCACTATTACTATCGTTGTTTAGCTTGTTGCATAATCGATATTAGCTAGTGAGTACACACATTCTATTTACGTGAACGATTCTCGTATTTTCATAACAGTAACATGAAAACTACTACGTCACAAATAATGTAATAGGGTAGCACAAAAGTTGTCATTAGACTAATTATTACTTAGTCAGTTAACCTTTGGCGTTATCGAAACAAAAGGAATTACAGCTATAGTTATTTGCGTGATATATGATACAATTTGATTTATACTTGATATATGTAATAATCTTGCCACATAACGTGATCCAGCAGATTATAAATATTGTCGAAAAACATCAGGGTGTTCTTATACTTTCTCTGTAATCTGAAAGACTTGATTTTACTACTCTAATAAACAGATTCAATTAATCACCAATCAGATGAACCCAGTATGTATTAAGTTTAATAGACATATATGCCAATATATTTTGAAGGTAAGGTAAAGGTAGGAAACAGTGGTTATGTCAATTCCTGTGAGGATGACAAAAGAATATGTATCAGTGTGTAATTTTAATGTTTGCTTTAATAATGAAGTAGTCTATAATATGAGAATAGATCTCCAAGAGTAACAAATAATGAGCTACTTGTTTCGTGTAACAATGAAATAGTTTTTTAACTGTTTCTCTGTACAAGGACATTTATTAAATACTGTTACTGAGTTTTGATAAGCAATGATCATGGGAGATGTTTAAAACCTCAATTTCCAAGTGCAATAATTGCAGACTGTGCTGTTTGTCGTCATATTTAATGAGCTCATCTGTATCCTAAAATAAATCCTTAATATGATGATACAGTTCCATAAGTAGTAGTGTTGAATGGACAAAATAACATAATAAAGAAACACTTTTGGTCACATTGCATTTAATTTTTCATTATATTATAAAAAATATTCTCAACCATCCACATATCTTACATTTTGGCAATAAATAGCAATAATTCTTAGAAATTAGAATTTACTACCACATAAGTACAAACAGCTACCCACTTACAGCCAAATTTGTTCAAAATATTTACTCACAACACTCAACTTAGTACTAACAGGGGTAATGTTGGAATCTGACAGTCTTAAAGTGCTTCAATTAATACTGTTCACTAAGATTACTCCTAGCGACATCTAGTATCAACAATGTCACGTGTAGGTAGGTCTTTTTCTCTTCTCTTTAATAATGTCACAAGGGGACATAGATTTGAAGTCAAATTTCTTTATTTTATTGTCGGGCAGTTTCGTATTGAAGCTGGGTGCAGCTACCATTTTTGGACGAGATACCAAGACTCGTCCAAAGTCAGAGACCTTCTTACCTCTAATTTTATTATCTAACATGTAGGAGAGATCAGTAGTACAAGGCAGTGGCGGCGAGGAGGAGCGTTCCAACTCAATTTCACAGTCAATAAACTGAGCCTCTAAAGATTCAGATGAACTACTACAAGCGGTAGTCAAGTTTGAGTTCAATTGTGCTTTAAAGTCACTGTTGATCATCAAGGATTGGGCCAGGTCAATTATGCTATTGTCATTTGTTTCCATGGATTCTGTTTGTTGGAAGTTTTTCTCTTGTTCCTTTTTCTCTCTTGCTTTGAGCATGTTTGTGACTTGGTCTGCGAGCCGGGATGATATGTGGTTACTGTTACTACCGCTGAGTGAGCGTAGAGAGGGAATGGGTAACCTTTGATTAGCTGCAAATGAGACGATAGTCTCAGACTGGCTGGCAGAAGACTTTTGCTTGAATGCATTGTTTTCACTAAATGTAGGCTTTTCTTCGAGACTAGTTTGAGATAAATGGTTGCACACAACCGTAAAAAGGGACGGGTAAGAAT
Source organism: Leucoptera coffeella (assembly GCA_030578115.1). Taxonomy (NCBI): domain Eukaryota; kingdom Metazoa; phylum Arthropoda; class Insecta; order Lepidoptera; family Lyonetiidae; genus Leucoptera; species Leucoptera coffeella. The sequence goes on along the minus strand of JAMBLF010000819.1, from coordinate 161,226 downwards.
TAGATTCTGCCATTTTCTTTTTGTTTACAGAGTTTTATACAATCCAAATAAGATCTACATTGTCCATTGTGTAACATAGCACTGTAATTGTTTTTGTCGTGCTGCTTGGCGATTATATACTAAATGAGTATTGAGAAAACGAATGCCACATTTAATTCTTTCACAAAAACAGAGAAAAGACCTTAATAAACTAATACAAGAATATAAATAAACTTTACAATTTCACAAAACTAAACACGAATTGCAACGCAATAACAGCAGTTGACTGACAACAAGAATGTCAAGAGCAGTTGAGCAATAGTGAAGGGGGAATGAAATGAACGAATGAGTGATTTGCATTAAGTAACTCATGAACGATGAAATGTAGCGAATGATCAATTAACATTTGAGTTCATTTGAAAGTAAAATAATCACTTATTATTTTGTTAATAGTAATAATTTCAAGTGGGAATGAAAATCAAATTTAGTTATTTATGGTTGAGGTGGCAAAACAGGTATTGAACCGACCTAATAAGAGTTGTGATTGACACAATAGATATATTTGCAACACTTACTTATTTAATAAAATTAATAAACTGCCGAAGTATATTTAATAAAAGAATATCTTTGTATTTTATAACTTTTCTATAACCTTCAAATAGTTTAATGAAACCATATACGTACACATTGCATATCAATATATAATAGAGTGAAACCTTTCCAAGAATATAACTACGAACATCAAGTTTCTAATTTTCTAGAACGTTACAAACATACTTATGTTAAATACAGTTATCTAACACAACTTTAATTAAGATCAACAAATCAAGAAAAACATAACCACGACCTTTTAACCTTTCTAAGTAGGCAGAGACTCGTGGAACTCCGCAGATGGATTGGACTTAAGATCATCCTAAATCAATCATAAGATAATGCCCTTTCATTCATACATACTTTAAACTTTTTTAATTCCTTTCAAGACAGAATCTCTGAGGTCCCTTTTTACCATATTTTTTCAGTAGTCCGATAAATATTTTCCTCTTGCAGTCAGACGAAGACAAGCTGGTAACGTCAGTGGCCATCCCAGCGTTCGACTACAAGTTCAACCGGGAGCACGATGACGCCAGACTGCTCGGCGTGGCAGGCACTGATGTTCCAATTGACAGCATCGCTAAATTGGCTCAGCCACATCAGGTATACATACATTCAAGGCCTTGCAGACTTTGGAGGCATTATGTATCCAGTGACATACCGGAATAATAATATTTAGGACAATATTACACCAATTGAACTAGCGCCTTGGTAAGTTAATTTAAGACTTGTTTTAAGGGTACTAGTCAACGTATATTTAAGAAAATATATATGTACTATACATATATAGATAAATACATATATAATCAACAATCAGACTGGTAAGTAGAAAATTGCAGTTCTTAACTCTGCCTCCACCGGAAACCGAACCCGGGATCATGATTACCGTTCAGGTGCTTAACCAATCGCGCCACGCAGGTCGTTAAAAATAATTAGCAGTTAGCATTATATTTTCGTTTCAGACTAGCTACATTTGTAACATGAATACATTTTATGTAATTTTAATACTTATGTTATTCTACTATAGGATATAAACAGATAGTTGTGATTTAGTACTAATATGAATAAAATATACACAGATGCCTTCCCTTACGTCATAAGAGGCGACTAAGATAGTATAAGTTGTGTTTTGCAGCTAGGTATTCCAATCACAAGAATAGCTTAATTAACTTCACAAACAGACTTTTGACTTCAATATTTTCGTTTATAGCTCGGTGTAAACGGATATTCCTTTATTGTGAGCAACAACGGCTACTTGCTGCTGCATCCACTGCTCATCGCAACTGTAAGTATATTTATTAGTTACTTTTATTTTTCTAGCAAAAGAATGCTAGGATTTAGAAAAATACTATGAACGTATACAGTTATCATGACAATTACAGGGGATAGGTTATTTTTACAGTAATCACGTTTCCATCCTTGCATTTGTGAAATAAATGCTTATGACACGAGTTAATTCACCAAATAGTCGGCACGAAAACTAACAAGTGCTATTCCTTATCATCATTAACATGATCCGTTTCCATTTTAGTGAAGCAAGGTAGATTCTGTCAGAATCGTTCCAAGTGGTGATTGATAGTCTCCGCCTATCCCTTAGAGACGTAGAGATGAGAATCTATGTATGTTCTATTTCCTTACGATGTGTCGAAGTAGACAAAGAGAAAAAAACAACCGCGTTCACAAGCATTACCATCCTTGCGGGGTAGTCAGAGGTTCAGGTGTCTCCGCAACTGCGAAGGTAGTAATTCTATGGCCACCTCGAACGCACGTGTAGACCAGATAATCAGTACTCAATGTGACAGGTGGTAAGCCATGTCGCCATCGACAAGCACTGACTATTACCTGTTCGGAGAACAGGTAGGTTACCTCACGATTTTTTTGATTCAGTAGACCTATGTTTCTCACTATACAAATTCAACCCTTAGATCAACGACCAACTGCAGCAGAATTACAACAGTGTGGATTTCGTTGAAGTGGAACAAGTAGACGATGGCAAAGGTCCGAGAGAGTTGGGGGACAAGATTAAGAAGCTAAGACAGAGCCTTGTTGACGGTGTGGATGGAAATATGGCGAATGTGGAAGTACTCTATCATTACGACTATATGAGGTGAGCTTTTATAAGGGTAAGATTAAGGGGTACTAAATCAGTACGGTAGAGGAGCATGATATACACTTCCGGACACATGTATTGGCCCACCCTAGAGTTTAGGTTTCGATTGCTTGATATCAACAAACAGGCTCCAAATTGTCTTTTGTTTAAAAAAAAGATTATTGAATGACATTGTGAATATGCCAGGTTAAAAACTGCATAAAAACTTTTAACTCGACCTAATAAAAAATTTTAGCTAGGACCAATCCAAACTGAAAATGCTAGGTGGGCCAATAGATAGTAGTTATGTTCGAAATTTTGTTTAAAAAATTATCATTTAGGTTGAAATTGTGATCAGTACTTTGATGGAGATTGGAGGACCACTTATTTGGCGAAAAGTAAATTCTAACCTCAATATTTATGCTAAAAAGTGACTTAGGTCAAATTATATCATCTTTATTTATCTTATAGATAGGTTCTGACCAGAACACACCACATTAAAGAACGTAAATGAAAACGTATTACTTTCCAAAGAACATTGTATCAATTATATATAATTAAATTGATCACTGCAGACGCATAGCCCGTGTGAAACACGACTACTACTACAACAAACTAGAAGGGACGCCATTCTCAATGGGCATCTCCCTGCCGCGAGGGTACGGAGATACGGAGCTACTGCTCAAGGACAACCCGCTAGAGGCGACTCAGGGAGAGGAGGTGGTGGGATTCAACGTCACCAACTTCTTTAGATACAACTACAGGATTCACCCGGACTGGTAATCTAATATACCTAATATTTGTAAAGTACTTCTAACGTCACCTTTTTTCAATATGGCGTCTATCTGGCCGTCAAATGTCTTATTGGGTCGGCCTCTACAACCGCTGTTCCGTTACATCGACATATATTCCTTTTGTCAATCTAGTATCATTCATCCCCGAGTGTGTATGAGTGGCAATGAAGCGAAAGTGGTTTGTTGGGATCGTGACAGATGAGGATCCGTTATCCTCTGCTCCTCTATAGGGAATTAGGCGTGATGTATGTTTTTGTAAAGTTTAATCTATTTAAAAATTTCTTTTCATTTATGTAAGCGTTAGGGTAGCAAAACTACATAAATATAAGTAGGTATTTAAAAAGACGTGTATCGATGTTAGTGGAAAAAAGTGGTTAACGAAAGTTCTGTCTTTCGTCTCGAAAAAGTATTTAATTTTACTTCTATTTTGCAGGGTTTACTGTAAATACCATTATCTAGAAGGTCACGAGAGCGACAATCCTGAGGCTGAAATATTCGGATTCTTGGTCAAAATATCCAAAAACGAACTGGACATTACTAAGAAGCAATACAATCAGAAAGTGGAAAAGTTTAACGTCGAAAGTGAGTATTATTTACATCTTACTATGTTCTTTAGCCCTAAATGAGAATATCTATTCGTTATGCCCGTTTTTTAGCGTATATGGTTCTCACTTTTTTCTATTCGTTTTGGCTTTTGCGGTGAACGGAACCTGCAGATAATTATGCTGGATATTTAAATAGATTACCTGACTATCTTGTCAAGTAACAGTTAGAGGGGCATAGAATACAATCAACATCTATCCATAGGCATTAATTCAATACTAGTCATAACCTATTATTAATTCCACAGCACACTGCGGTAACGCGACACAACAACTGGAAAAGAACGACTACTACTGCAACGAAGACCTTGTGAAGCAGCTCATCTTCGACGCCAAGTTATCAGACCCCTATTTCAAAAACTGGGACAAGTCCAGTCAGAGTGACAAGAACTTGGTCAATGCGTACAATGTCAGCGTCAGGTTCATTGCTACTAGTAGTGGTCTTACGAGGTGGGACTACGTTTCTGATCCGGATAAGAAGGAATATGTCACTGACGAGGGTGCTCGAGAGAAGATTTATGATGGCCAGTAAGTAACAAGTCATCTAATGATTAATAACTAGCGGGACTTATCGCGTATGTTTTTATATAATAAAGTTACCTTTATTTACCCGACGTTTCGGCTACGATGCAGCAGCCATGGTCACGGGCAGACTGACGAAGCAAATTTCTTCGCCTCCAACGCAGCGCCCTGTCATATTCATCTCCGATTACCCTCACTGCTACGTTTTTATTAATAACACGCGACCTACACACTACACTCACACTATCTTGTGGCTTCACACGATCATGCTGAGCCGAATGGCGATCTATTACGGTATTAAATTTAAGTCATCTAATGATACTTACATATACATATACATCTCAGATATACATATACATGATACTTACATATACATATACATACATTACATATACATTCACATCTTTCAATTAGGAGTACCTATAACCGCCGAGAGTGTATGAGAAGATGTATGAATGTCAATGAAGCGAAAGTGGTCTGTCAGGATCGGGTAAAATGGGGAGCCATGATCTCTGCCTGCCCCTCTACAGGGAATCAGGCGTGATGTGTATGTATGTATATATCCTTTAATTCCTTTGGGGGTGGACAGAACCTAGGAAATTTAGTATATCCTAGTCTTTTTTTAGCATGAATATTAGGGTTGTGTGTTTATGGTGGATAAACTTAACGCTAGATTTTTTTATATAAGCTCATCAGTACTTTACGTTAACGGTCTCTTTCAGGGTATTCGGCGACCAATACAACACATCCATCGAGCAAACGTGGTACAAGGCGGCTGTGCTCCAGCATTTAATAAACAAGGAATCCCTAGTCATAGCCACAGTTTTACCCAACTTAGACGAGATGATTCACAACGAACCAGAGGTTATTAAAGATGGAGATATTACTATCACAGCGACTTATGCGATCTTCTATAAAGATGGCATGTCGGAAACGCCTGCGTCCGTTGTAGGTTTTGAGTTTCCGTACACGAAGTTTTGGGACAGATTCTTGGATATCACGCGCAATACACAGTATAAGAAAGAGGAGGTGAGATCATGTTACTAATACTTGAATATATCATTATGATTTTCAATTGAATTATAGGTATAAGCAAAACATAAGCTTCATGATCGTTGAAATCATGTGAGCTCACGTCACTCTTAATAGCTCGTTCCCAACCTAACCTAAAAAAAAGATGATTAGTCCGTTACTGTTCACGGAGACTGATTGTTTCACAAACAAGAGGGAATATTTCACGATATTTTCTCACATAGCAAGAACATCACATATGTATGTTCACCTGCACTTTTTATACACTGACAACCATCTACTTAAACGAACGAGAACCGGTGTGTCAGTAACCACGGCATTTAATTTTGTAATACGCATGAAAAACCAACCTACAAGAACAAAAAGCGAAAAAGACAACCATTTAATTAATCACAATAACGTACCGACACCAGTCCCTAATCATCATCATCAGCCTGTCTGAATCCACTGTTGGACATAGGCCTCCCCCAAATGACGCCACTTCTCCCTGTCAGTGGCCGTTCGCATCCATTCGACAATGATACAATTGATATTTCCAGGAACTTTCCTGTGCCAACGGCAACTACGAATGCTACATGATCGACAGCTCTGGTTACATCGTCTTAGCAGCTAACATGTCAGAAGTAGGTCAGTTCTTTGGAGTCATACATCCGCATGTGTTGCAATCGTTCCTGGACAAGAATATCTTTGAATACGTCGAAGTGTTTAACTATCAGGCGCTTTGCCCACTGTCAATGTTGAAGCAGACGAACCGCAGTTGGGCTTTTGGCACGGTAAGTAGACGGGGATTATGTTGGTGGTATTGAAAAGCATTGGCAAACTTAATAAGGAAAATTATTCAATGCACATCAAAAATACTGAAATGTACATCAAAGTATAACCAAACGCACAGCAAAGGTTAGGTCTGGGTTCGGACTGTATTATTTTGGTGTACAATTCAGTATTTTAGGAGTGCATTTTCGTATTATCTGATATTCCTTTAAGCACAAGCCAAATAATAATAATAACGTTTATTTTGAACAAGAAAAACACACACGAAGACATCATACAACACAGATTTTAAGACAAACATACAAGTCGTTCTTAATTGTGCCTCTGTGGTGCAAAATTAGTTCCGTCTAAGCTTGATGTGTTATGAGGGGTAATCGTAACGCTGATATGATGACGATATGATATTATAAATACAATAGTTTATATAATCTGTAGTCAGTATCATGGTCTAGTACAGAAGTGAACAGTCCAGATTTTAATAGGTACCGTTTTTATATTTTATGTATATACGTTTCAGATCTTTACTGTAACACATGACACTTCTGGACCCTTAATACTAATCAATTCAATCAGAATGGATCTTACTTATCGACGTACATGCTATTGCATACATGTACACGTCACGCCCTTTAATCCCTTTCAGGGTGGATGGAACAATAATATAAATAACTAACAGGGTAATATTGACATTGGTAAAGAATATGGGTGACATTTGGTGAATATTGTTCGACATAACTTTGAATAAACCTATTTTCAGCCGTTTAACTTCATCAGCAATCTGTTCAAATGGATTATCACAGAAATAGTGATCATGACGATGAGTATCTCCGATTACTACACTTACGGCGCTCCCGTGGTTTTCAAAGAAGCTGGTGAGTTACTACAAAACATTGGTACATTGACTTGATCTCAGGAACCAAGTACAAACTATAAATATATACTTACGCAGATATTAAATAAAATAGCGAAGGATACTGAAAAATTATAGATATGTCGCATCAAATCGCAATAGCTTAGGCAATGTACCTTTATGTTGTAACTTTGTGCATGCTTAAAGTATTTTTACGTAAATGCTTGTGACGGATTATATAGTATTTTAAGTAGATATGTTTACTAGAATAATGATGAATTGATGAAAGTATCTAAAAGGAGAAGCATATTGGCGGGATGTTAATTCGAATTTTGTAGCAAACTTTGTACCATTATATATTCAGCATTATACTAAAGGGAAGAGTTTTTTAATACAAGTGTTTCAAATCCCGTTATGTGTATGTATTGCAAATTGTTATTATGATAAGATGCATATTTAATAACTACGATATCTCTAGCATTGATAACGTTCTAGATGTTGCAAGATTGTTAAATGTACTGTTATATTTGTAATAACTTTCCTGTCAAACTAACGCTTAGCTTGCTTCCTCTCGCTCGCAGACTATTCCGATATTTACGAGAAAGACAATGCGGATACAGGCACGACTGAATCTCCTGAGGGCTTCCCAGAAACAGAGCTACCAAAGAAAGATAAGGAAGAAACTCCATACTCCTGCGACCATCGAATCAGACTATTCATACTCAACCAGACACATTTCCTTGTTAACGCTACCGTGAATCCTGTGGTATACGAAGACCAACCTGGCGATTGTCATCCAGCGTATTGGGCGGCTTATACGCCGAAAACTAACCTTCTGTTAGTCGTGGTAGAGAAGTATAATGATGCCTTTGCGAGTAATTGTCCCATACCGCCAAATACGAAGCCGTTGCCAACAGAAATGTCGACCACGAGTAGAGAGCCATGTCATAAGCTGGAATTGGGAAGGCTAAGGAGGAGAAGGCTGGAAGGGTGCTTCACGTATAACGAGAAGGTAAATGTTTTGAGTAGTTGTGAATAGATGTCGCTTTACATTGTGAGTGAAAAGTATTGAACAGTAATCGTTATGCTGGTATACCTCAGTACCCCAGAGCTAGATTGAGTTGCTTACTATACCAAAAAACTCTGCTAAAATAGTGCCTAATGAGAGCAAAAGTAAACACAAGTTAGTAAAAAGTTAGTTAACTAGTAGTAAACTCTTTAGTTTAGGAAATAAACACCACTTTTTATGGGTACGCCAGCTTGATGATCAAGCTAGTGTACACATAGTCGAACATAAATCGGCTTATCGCAAAGCATCACATCTCAAAATAACATCATTTTAAATTCATATTAATTTATAGTTTCTTATTGTGGTGTATAGAAGTACTGGTCATAAACTCTGTCTGCAAACGGAGATAAACATTAATTTCTTCTTAGACGCTACGGATAGCTAAGACTTCCTGCCCTTACTGAGATGGTACCCTTGGCTTTATCCACATACATACATACGCTTCACGACTTGTGCACTCCCTTTTTAGAGACTTGAGTGCTCATCTCCGGTATTTTCGAAATCATGTTTGGTAGTTATAGTTTTTTCACCACTTTGGGGATAAAGAACCATATATGACATTTTGAATGTTTTGATAGTTTATACAAGTCATTTTTATTTCTCCAACAGGAAAGAAACTTGACGGCTTGTGGCTTTGGCAACATGGTTCAAGCTAACACCAAGTTATTCTACACAATGATAGCACTTCTGCCAATAATAACCAAATACACAGTGAGCTAACAAATATAAATTATATGACATGTTAATAAATCCTATCCTTAAATCGTTTTATATTTGTACTTTTGTTAAGTGAAATAAAATTTGTTGCACATTACGTTGTATTGTTTTATTTCTTCTGTTGCAACAATATGCGAGTATGCAATATGTGTATACATGAGAAGGTGTGAAGTGCTTTGCCAGGATTGGAGAAAATAAGTGTTTGTATTCTGATTAGAGGGAGGCCGTAATGTGTATGTAAATACGTATAGTCAGTATTAGATTTATACTAAAGTTATAATATACAAACATATGGGTAACTCCGGAACGAAAATATAATTATAGAAAGCTCTCTTCCTCTATAACCCCACTAATCACGACTCTTGTATTTATCTTCGTAGTCAAGATGATAAATAATTTAACAATAAAAGAGTTACACATTAAAATTGCCATCACACTACTAAACGAACTGGCTGGCAAGTCGATCTACCCGTTCATTTACATATTTCAAATTATCTTAATTATAATAACGGTCATAAAAAATCGAAAAAGTGACATCTAACGGGAAATGGTGTGATTCTTTTAGTCATATACTGTCATTCAGCCGCTCACTCAGTATAATTTGACCACTACCGTCATGCAAAATGGTCACCAGAGCATGATTCGTGAAAATGCAAAATGTTTAAAATTTTTCGATTAACGTTTTAGAAGTAATGCACTGTGTAATCAATAAGTTTAAAACGACAGCTGTATTTACATATGTGGTTGGTGCGTAATGTGGTAATAACCATTCTTTCGACAACCACAGAAGTAAGCCTATGGAACACATCCAATACCTCACAGAGATATTGGATGTGGCGCATATACTACCACCGAATTAGAATAAAATCTATCTTTCTATTATCATCAGCAGAGAAAGGAGGCTGTACATAAATTCTTGTTCAGGACTCCAGAACTACAACTATAAAATAAAAACACTAAATCCAACATCAACATAATCTGTATTCACTAACAAATAATTTAACAATACTAAAAACTACATACCATTACGTCTCTTTCTATAACCTCTATTTGTTTTCTAATTGCACATTATTATTTTTGATGAACTCATTGATTTCATGCATCAACGTATCTTGTCTCCATTGACGTAAGAGTCCCTCTTGTAACCGTTCCAGAAGTTCTTCGCCAGCCATGAACTGCTTGAGGTTGTGGATTGTGGTACCTCCGGGACGATGTTCCGTTATTCTGTCTTGGGGATAGTTGTATGTGCGGATCTTTTCGTTCCTTTCGGCTGAACCAACCTGTAAATTAAAATATTAACTATCATTTTATTATACAGATAATTACTACTTTATAACCATTCATTGTGGGTTGTTAGAAAAGATTGTGACTTTCAATAAGTTCCAGTAAGGTAAGGTAAGTAAAACTCTTTACATGACATGGTATCAAAATGATGCCACTCAAATACAGATGGTACTTGAAAGGGCAAAATGATATCTTTCTCTAGCCTAAAATATAGAGCATCTATATAATATGTACTTTCATATTTTTTAATCGCTTTTGGGATGGACAAGTTTTTGATCCTTCAGTGACATAATATCTCATTAGTCAATTTTCTGAAAACTATAGAAATGTTAGAGGGTATTATACCTGAGATTTCCTTTCAGCATGAACTTTAGAAGTCTCCTCATTGATTTGTTTCTGTAGCAGCAGAGTTCTTAACTTTTGTATTGCTATTTCCTTATTCTTAATTTGTGATCTGCCTTCCTGGCATTCTACGACAGTTCCTGACGGAATATGTGTGATGCGGACTGCACTATCGGTTGTGTTCACATGCTGGCCACCTGCCCCACTGGCGCGTTTAGTTTCAATACTAATATCCCTATCATTGATAATGACTTCATTCTCCGCAGGTTGTGGTAAAACTGCCACTGACACTGTACTCGTATGAATGCGACCTCCTTTCTCGGTTGTAGGCACTCTTTGAACTCTGTGGACTCCGCCTTCTAAGCGCATTAACTCTGGTGCTCCATAACCTTTGATTAATAATGATGCCTTTCTAATGCCACCCAGGTCGGATGATTCTATTGATGCAACAATGCATTCCCATTCTTTATAGTTGCAGTATGACTGGTACATTTCCAGCAGTTCTTTGGCAAATAACATCGCTTCCTGGCCACCAGCACCAGCGACAACTTCAACTAAGACTCCACCCTCTGTAAGCGGAGGTGCCAGGAGGATCTCTTTGAGCTCTGCATCAGCTTCCTTTAGTTTAGATAGATATATGGATGCTTCTTCTTTGATCATCTTACGTATTTCAGGGTCCTCATCGGGTTTTTTGTTTAGTTCTTTAAGATTCTGGATGCTATCGAAAAGAGCGATTCGTTGTTCAAGAACTGCGACAATAGGCTTGATTTCATTCGCACGTCTCAGGTCTTCGGCAGACCTTTTGCTCTTCTGAAATAACTCTTCGTATTCTAAAATCAAACTTGCTAAATACCGCTGAATGCCCATCTCGTTGAGATCTAGAGAATTCTGGGAACATAACCTCTGGAATATTGAAACACTCCTTTTTCCTGAAAATAGAGAGCGTAAATTAAACGCTCTTGCGAGGGACATTTTTACAAGCTCAAATGGAACAGCGGTATAATTGAAACTAATGAATTAGTACTGGAGCAATTTTAGAATAAAAACAAACATAGAGCCGAAATTTATTCTATCTGCTGATAGATAGATGACTGACAGCTAAGAAGTTTGAAAAACCAGTGTGACCAAAATAATAAAATACATAAATTTACTCGCTTCTTAACTCATTCGACGCTGCGCCATTTTTCAGCGTCTTACTAGCGGAGCCGCCATACAAACGGTCATGAACACGCGAGGCGTGTCCGCGGCTCTGCGACTAAGAAAAAATGGACACGCCACGCGTGTCCACTGGCTCTGCGGCAAGTTTAATATTTCTAAATACGTTAATAATACATTGTGGTAGTTTATTTCCTTAGTTCTGTTTGTGCAACGAAAGAGATAAGGTTGTGGCAACAGTATAGTGATTTTAAACCAGGAATTATGGCGGAATATGGATATTTAGGTAAATTAAATATGATGTGATTCTCAAACTTTCTTATATATTATTAAATTTATAATATTTTTTGTTGTTTGTATGCTATATAAATTATTTACTCATCTATCGACTAAAATCACTCAGAAACATATTATTTTGTAAGTACTAATATTATAATAAACAAGCTAACGTAGTGAGTTTGATGGAAAGTTACACAAACTTTAAGAACCTCTGGTCGCATACTCAAAGTGGACACGCGTCGCGTGTTCTTGGCATCCCACAAGGGGTTCGTTTTTAGTATAAACATAACTTCTTTCAAAGTAGAAACCACGCGAATATATGGTTATTCGTGTGGTAAATACCACGTACACAAATTCTTATTAAATTTTTTCATGTACTTTTCGAGATATAATCGAAAACTTATGGACACGCGAGGCGTGTCCGCGGCGTGGCGAGTAGAATTTTCATGGACACGCGAGGCGTGTCGTTGGCTCCGAATGAGTTAACTTCAAAAAGTTACGAATTTTAGTATAATGTAATGAATTCGTTATTTTATTATACTGGAAAAAACATTTTTAATATTAATGATATCATATAATTATCATGTCAAATTCTAAATTATACCTTTTCCTAAACTTTAAATTTATTATATATAAGTAAACATAAAATGTTGTATTTATTTCTTTCATTATATTATATGTTTAAATTTGACGCAAAAACGTAAGAACTTGTAATAGTATACGAAAAATAATGCGCATGTCTGACCCTTTTCTTCGCGGTTGCGCAGTAGTTAATTTGATTATAGGGTTTAGGGAACACATATCATTTTGTAGGAGATATACATTTTATTCTATTAAAGAAGGTTTGTTTCTTTTAATTGTTGTTTATAATGAATAAAACATCGTACATTGTCATTAATCCTTTCAGCATAACTCTATCCCACTTAGAACCTTTGTGAACTGTCAAATTAATTTGAAAGTGTAAAGTGTTTTAGAATTGTGGTGGTAATTTGAATTAAATTTAAATTCGCTTTTTCTATTAAGTTTTCTTCTACAGTCATTTAAAAAAACGATAGCCCATTACGCTCTGTCTTGGGATATCGTAACAATTGATTGTATATCATCAAATTGATTCGTATTTTATTCGCAATTAAATTTTTTCCAGGATTATCAATGGTGAAGGATATGTTGTATGTTTATAAGAAGACAATATTCTAGAAAATAGATATTTATCAGATTCCATGTTCAAGTCAGCTGGCTTAGTTTTCATTTTTTTACTCCTATCATTCGATTCTAAAGACTGTACAGCAAGTGCCCAATATGAAACCAACTCCAAAATATCCCTCAATACGTAAGTAATATTATTATAGTCAATAATTAAATATAGTTACTATTTGAGTTACACTACTGTTCAATTAATTATAATTCATCATATCTTGGCATGGATTTATATTTTATCAAAGAAACTTGTTTCCGTAAAGGTACTAGGAACTACTGTTTACTTGTAACTTTTGTAATTCTGTAAATGCTACTGCTAGACCAAATGACTAAGACAAACGCATTTACGATATTAACCCTTGCTGGGTAGTCAGAGGTTCAGGTGTCCATCTCCACAATTGCGAAGGTAGTAATTCTATGGCCACTTCTAATCCACATGTTGACCAGATAGTCAATACTCAATGTCATAGTTGGTAAGCCATGTTACCATTTACAAGCACTAACTATTTACCTATTTTTTTTGCTACTTCTAACATTAAATATTACAACTTTGTGTTTTCAGTGTACAGGCATGGGCAGTTAAACTTGGAACTGAGCTCTATCACTTCGGTGAGTTCATCACGAGGAAGAAAGAAGTACAGGATGTAAGTTACTAAGCTAAAGCTTAAGCTTAAATAACTTATAGTTTTAAGAGATTCGCGATTTGTACTCATGATTAATAACTAACGGGACTAGTCTGCCCGTGACCATGGCTGCAGCAATGTAGCCGAAACGTCAGGTGAATAAAGGTAACTTTATAATATATAAACATATGCGATAAGTCCTGTTAGTTATTGATTAAATAACTTATCACATTAAAATTTATAATTTATTTATTTAAGGAACAATATTTGTATACTGACCCTTATAGATTAATAAATGGAAAGAATACAATATTTAAATATGATTTACTTCTTCTATTGGAACTGATTTTATCTAATGGTGAACCGTTTAGCATTATGAAACTGAGGACCTTTTTAGTCATAAACTGTATGTAGATCTAACTTAGATAAGTATATTCATTACATTTCTATTTTATTACAGTTATTATCCTAATTCTAGAATTATACATTTTCAGAGCTTCAAATCAGCCCAAATCGAACCTCGAGACGGCGAGAAGCTAGTACAAAACATGGCAGACGACATCCGCTCAATGATGGAACTAAAAATCAGTGCAGTAAAACGGATAGTCGAAGCAGCAGAGAACATGGCGTTTGACAAGCAGAATGACCCTGTTCCGGAAGACTTTCAGTTCTACAATAGCAAGGATATGACGGAGCCTTACGATGAGAATTCGATTCCTACTACGGTAGAACCGGAGTTTAATGTGGAGAATCTTATTGTGCGGCCGCCGACAAAGAATGCGCATTTGGAACCCAATACTCACTTCTCTAATATACCTGTGAATATAAACATAAGCAGTGTCCATGTGCCAACTAATGTTTATGCTTGGGGTAAGTTATGTATAGTTTTAATTTTTAACTAGAAAATTAAGTGACTCAGATTCAAGATTCTGTTGAAAGATGTATGCATGTAATTCATAATATAATAGGGCCTTACCTTTCGTAATACGGATTAATATGTTAATTAATTTCTGTTCTATAAATATTTATAAATTCTAATAGTTATTTGCTAAATAAGTTAGTAAAATTGACAAATCACCAATAAAAAACAAATTACCCCCTATTATTACTAAGTCAACTTTTACGCCACGATAAGGTGCAACGCACAAGATAACTAGATTGTGAATTCTATCTATATTCAAGTGTCAAATAAAACAATTAATATCTAATAGAGACTTCAATGTCGCTCAGCGAGCAATGGAACGTTCGATGCTGGGTATCTCGTTAAGGGACAGAGTCCGGAACGAGATTATCCGGCAGAGAACCAAAGTCGTAGACATTGTCTATCAATGTTGCAAGCTGAAGTGGCAGTGGGCCGGTCACGTCTGTCGCAGAACCGACGACCGTTGGAGCAAAGCGGTTCTCAAATGGCGACCCCGTCTCGGTAAACGTAGTGTAGGACGCCCCCCTGCCAGATGGACCGATGACCTGATAAAGGTCACTGGTAGTGGTTGGCTGAGAGTCACGATTGATCGTGTTCTGTGGCCTACGTCCAGCAGTGGACTGTCATAGGCTGATTGAATGATTGAGAGACTTCAAGATAAACATACAAGTGTTTATCATCTATTTGTTCTATTCCAGCTCCGAACGTGATAAAAAGCATCCACTGGTCCGAGGGGCTGGACGCACATTTCATCAACAACTACCAGAGCGACCCTACGTTGTCCTGGCAGTACTTTGGCAGTTCTACCGGCTTCATGAGGCATTATCCAGGTAAACATTAACCCTTGCGGGGTAGTCAGAGTTTGTGAACCATGGCTGTTTTTAAGAACTATCATGAGTGAGTGGAGCAAGGGAGATTCGTCATGATTGTTCATTAAAATCGGCAAAACTGTCAAATTTCGTTTAAAAATGTCGAAGTTTGGCATTTTTGCTAATCCTTTATCAACATCACACTATTACTAAACTGAAATTTCGCAAAAAACACTATAAGTGAACTGAGGCCCCAGGTGGCGATCAATAGTCTCTGCCTATCCCTTTAGGGACGTAGATGCCTGAATATATTATTAAGTATGTTATACTTACCCTACATTATTCTTCCCAGCAATGCAATGGCACGCCGACCCGGTAGACATTTACGACTGTAGAACCCGAGCGTGGTACATGGAAGCCGCAGCCAGCCCTAAAGACGTCATCATTCTAGTGGACCGAAGCGGCTCCATGACCGGCCAGAGGCGGGACATAGCGAAGCATGTGGTCACTAACATTCTGGATACCCTCGGGAATAATGACTTCGTGAACATACTCACGTTCGCCGATTCTGTAGAAGAGATCGTGCCGTGTTTTGAGGATTCTTTGGTTCAGGTAACTTATCACTACATAGTATAAAACAAAGTCGCTTTCTCTGTCCTTATGTCCCTTTGTATGCTTAAATCTTTGAAACTACACAACGGATTTTATGCGGTTTTTTTAATAGATAGAGTGATTCAAGAGGAAGGTTTATATGTATAATAACATCCATTAAATAGCCAGAAGTGCGAAGCCGGAGCGGGTCGCTAGTACATTATATGAGCTATGGTTAATGGATATAATCTTGGAGTTAAGATAGATCGTTTTTTATTCAGCTTGATATTGAATAACATTATTAAAATTAATGTTTCCGCATAACGTATACGGTCAAGGAGAATCTTTTATTCCTTTAAATTTAAAGAAAAAAGTAATATGTTATAGTAAGTTTCATGTTATAGTAAATATAAAGTAATCGTGAATTTTAATAGGACTCGTATTATAAATATAAATACCATACCACTCCTATATTTATGTTAAACTAGTGACCCGCTCGGGCTTCGCACCGGTATAAAATATATAGTCTACTCCACTATTCAATGGATGTTATTATACATATAAACCTTCTTCTTGAATCACTCTATTTAATAAAAAAAAAACTGCATCAAAATCCGTTGCGTAGTTTCAAAGATTTAAGCATACAAAGGGATATAGGGACTGAGAAAGCGACTTTGTTTTATACTATGTAGTGATATGAGCGTTCATAGTTAATAGATATAATCTTGGGGTTAAGATAGATCGTTTTTTATTCAGCTTGATATTGAATAACATTATTAAAATTAATGTTTCCGCATAACGTTTACGGTTAAAAAAAAGTCTAATTACGTTTTGAATAGTCAAAGATCAATATTTGATGTTATTGTAAATATAAAGTAGTCATTATTTAAATTGCACTTGTATTGTAAATATAAGTACCACACTACTCCAATATTCATCTTAAAACAGAATACGAAAATATCATACCACTCCTATATTTATCTTAAAATAGACCAAGAAAATATTACGCTTCCGGGGTTCGATCCACCCTAAAATCTATAAATGGACGTGAACGCGTATGTAAATGTATTTTGCAGGCTACACAAAGCAACCTTAGGGAGTTGAAGTTAGCGATGGACAATTTCGACACGATGGAGATCGCCAACTTCTCATTGGCGTTGACGCGGGCGTTCGAACTGCTAGAAATATACAGGAACAACAGCGGCGGCGCTAATTGTAACCAGGTAAGTATAAATAATGTAATAAGGTGTATTTGTAAAAACACATTTACGAAATGCATCGAATTATACGGTGTGGGAAAACATCGTGAGGAAACCTACGTGTTCGTCGAACAAGTAATAGTAAGTGCTTGTAAATGGCGACATGGCTGACCACCTGTCACATTGAGTACTAACTATCTGGTTAACACGTGGGTTCGAGGTGTCCATAGAATTACTACCTTCGCAATTGCGGAGATGGAAACCTGAACCTCTGACTACCCCGCAAGGGTTAATGGTCGTGAATGCGTTTGTTTGTTTTTTGTTTTGTAAGAGGTGACTAGTAGATGGGAGGTATTTTTGAGTAATTCGCTAACCTCATAAAGCAATTATTCAGAGGAGTGGACCTTACGCAATATTTGTTTGCTCTTTATTGTATCATTACCCGAAATAAGGTATAAGCCGCTCAAAACCCCGCGATTCATTAGATTGACATCACCTAATGTAATAGGTATACAAGCACTGACCTACCTATTCCGAGGGATGGTAAGATCCTCATCGTAAGCGAACTGTATACTTTCTACGTAATTGCTCTTTTTTTAAACTCATTTTTTTATTTCATTCCTTGGTACATGCCACAACCGGGATTTAGACCTTGCACCCCTAACAAGGAGCCCACTTGGTTACAACCTCTTTATGTATATGTATGTATATAAACTTAAGCTGTATGTATGTATTTGTTCTCCAGGCCATAATGCTGGTAACAGACGGCGTGCCGTACAACTACAAGGAGATCTTCGAGCGCTACAACTGGAAATACGATACGCCAGTCCGCGTGTTCACCTACCTGATAGGGCGAGAGGTAAAGGTAAAAGCCACTTCGATATAGCCATTGTGCGCTCGCATAATGCTGTAACACCCTGGCTCTGGTATATGTGAATCTATGTGGCCCTGGTAACAGGGGTTTTGTGGAATGTAGGGGTTAGTAAGTTTTTTGAGGTTATAAAATGTATTTTATGTACTATAAATATAGTTAGTTATGGAAAATAGAGTTTTTAACTTATTTTTGTTTATACTGTTATTGTTTTTTTTAATTTGGAGTTTGGAGTCAAGTTTAAAGAAATAAAAAAAAATTCCTAATAAACCGGACGTACCAAAGTGTAAAAAACAATAATAAATAGTATGGCAAAAAAAAATATCTTGAAAACTTTTATTTTTTCAAATATATGTTCTCCACTAAGACTCTTGTTCCAGGGCTGTCTTTATTCCTATTCTCTGTAAATACCCGTATTTATATATTTCTTCTTGCATGTTTTAAAACTCTGGTGTATTTATATTCGTCGTAACTCAGTTACGTGTTAGGGTTAAAATTACGAAATTTCCATGTAACAAAAATGTAATACCAAATAGAATATAAATTATTATTTTGAATTAAAAAAAAGATTTAGAACATCAAGTAAATATCATACATAAACACACCAGTGTTTTCCATTTATTACCTCTCAAATACTATTCTGTATTATATATTTTTGTACGTCTATCACTGAGCCTCAGCTTTTAGAAGTAGAATTCCAGTAGTATCTCTTTCGTTTCCTGTTGAAATTTGGTAGTTAGCATAGTCGTATATTTAGTTAACGTTAAGGGAATAAAAAGAATGTATTAATTTGTTGTATATAAATCTGTATACATAGTATGTATGTGTACACGCTTCGCAGTAAAAAGTTTTTTCAAACTTTTAATACATTTATGACCTGCAAAGGAATGTACGAGTATAAATAATTAACCATCACATTTAAATATAATCGAATGTGTAGAATCTTCGAGCACTAAAACGTAATTTCAGGTTAATGTAGATTTTGGTGATAGTGATTGGTTGATATGTATTTTTTTATTGCCTACTATTATCTAAGCGTCACATAGATATTTGGGTCTTCACTCACAAATTTTCGTAGAATGCGTTCATCAACTTATTTAATAAAATTGCATCAGCAATATAGTATTCAACTAGTTCGTTAAATTGTATTTATAAAGAGAAAAGCCTGTAAGATTTTGGCACTATATTTAGTTCACTTACTCGTTCATTCATTCATTCTTAGAGACGATTCACTCCAAACTCATTCTTTTTAACTCATTCAACACTAATATCGTCTGAATATATAGGTCGCTGACGTCAGAGAAGTAAAATGGATGGCCTGTGCGAACCGGGGATTCTACGTTCACTTGAGTACTTTAGCAGAGGTCAGAGAGAGAGTCTTGGAGCATGTAAACGTGTTGGCACGCCCTCTAGTGTTGCAACGGGAGAAACACCCGGTTGTGTGGACGCCTGTTTATGCGAATATTACGGTAAGTTTAAGTACCAAATGTACGACATTTTAAAATAATAGTTCTTAATTTTAATAATTATCTATAAAAAACAGTGCTTTTTGCTTTTTTGCCGTCCTAATAGGTATAAACTTTTATATAATACAGATTTGTCTATAAGTTTTTGCTTACTCTTCTCAAGATACGAAAAAACTTAACAATGTTTTTGATATACTTATTCCTATATGTATGTACATAGCGTAAAGAACAGAAGAGCATGTATAAGAAGTTGAATGGGTGTTAAACAAGAGATCTGTAAGGTTCATTCAAGGTAGCAATCCATAATATCTGCCTATCCCGGTAGGAAAATAGGGGCGTGTATTATACATTAATAATTCTATTAATTTCATACGGTTCTAGGATCCGAAAATTGCTGACTATCTGTGGGATCAGAGAGAAAGAGCGGAGCAAAAGGAGAGGTTTCTCAGCCAGAAGCGAGATAAGCACTTCTTCAACTCGGAAAAGGAACAAGAAAGACGGTGGAAGATCATTCAGGTATCATTTTGTACTAGCATGCTACTTAGTTTTATTGCAACTGATTTATAATAATAATAAACCTTTATTCACAAAGGCACACAATTGACACAAATAAATGACAAGGACATTTAACAAAAAATTTTAAACTAACCTATCTTAAATTGTCAAATATGATTTGACTTATTATTATGTCAAAGGCAACTCTTTATATCGGATTATCAGTGCGAGATGGCGTGAAAAATCTAGGAGGAGGCGACCAATGTAGTAGGGGTAAATGTAATCTATAGGGCGATGGACTAGAAACTTGTCACTAATTTCTATGACATGACAACCCCAATTTCATGTTAAACAGTGTCCTATGAGATATTATCGTGGGAATAACAGAATGACAGAAATAGAATGAACGTAAGATTTGCACTTTTGCAATAACTGTCTAACCAACATCGATTTTTTGTTATTTTAAATTATAATAGGTTCTCTTATGTATACACTTCTGCATTTAATAAGAAAGTTTTATCTATTATGAAATTTCAGATGAACCAAGGCCAGTACAGTGAACTGGGCAACGCAGAGTATCAGCTCATGACGTCAGTTTCTATGCCAGTGTACGATCTGAGACACAACGAGGTACGTTATAATGAGGTTGTATGTAAGTGAATTGAAAACCAACCAATTGGCAATTTTATTACGGATGAACAGGTAAATTGTTTTTTATTTCATATTGGCAAAGGTTTGTTTTTAGGGAAAAAACTATTTTTTTGTAAGTTTTTATTAATAAATCTAATCTGGTATCATTTTGTGCATATTACTTTCTCGTTTACTCTCGCTCGTTACGTGAGGAGTGAGCGAGATAGTGGCGAATGAACTAAAGCTTGTTTCCCGATTTCCCTCAGAACATCACAGAGAATGTACTGATAAACGAGGCGTACTGGGTATCGATAACCAAAGAGGTATTAATTTAGAATGTTGCAAGATTAAGACTAATTAGTTTTTGGATTTCAGTAAGAGGTACTTTTTGGCCCCGTTAGTATTGCATCAGAATTAGATGGGTTCGCCGTTTCATCTTACTACGGCGAGACACGTGTTGTCCTTTGCTTCAGTAGTGTAGACGCTAGCTTAGACCAATAGGGTTACGACAATTTGTGTGTACCTAGTAAGAGTTTTGGTGCTATTTACGAACTTATTACTAAGATAATAAAGACGAAGTTTGAGTAAACTCGTACTAGGATTTTTTTACAACCTTTGCCTGAATTTTAGAGGATAATAGTTAAATGATTTGAAAATTGAATGTAAATATTGTTGTCACCCGAAACGCAACAATTTTAGGGTGATGTTTGCACCTAATTTGGATTGATTTTCTCGAATGTTTTTTTATTGCCTCAGTCAGTAGGCATGTGAATCAATTGGACTTTTATTAATAATGTAATCCTTTTATTATTTCATACTTATTGCATTCGTCCGACAACTACACGCAGTCAGTTGAGGAGAACGGCTTGAGAGAGGTAGGACCATACTGACAAATATTATGCTGTTAAATGAACGAATTGAACGAATGATTGAAACTAAAATGTAAAAAAATTAAACGTTTAAATAAAAAACTAAAAAAATAATATGCGAAGCGAATAGTGATGTACCAACATGTTTTTATAAATGTTTACAGATAATAAAACTGAGTTGAATAATGGTCTTTTTGCGTAAGATTCATATGTTTTAATGCAGTATTTTCAAGAAATAAGGACTACCGGTAAAAGACTACGGTAGTTTACTCGAAATAAGTAGTTTTTGTGCGAAATGTTTTGTAGTTCTGCTAGAATTAAAAGTAATATACTTATTATATACGATAAAATGATAGTTTTAACTAACGGGGCGTAGATGCTACTTATATAAAGGTTTGTGTACTGCTAGATCTAGCTGTGTTTACTATACATACAGTATTACAAAGTTTATACTATATATACTACATACATACATACGAAATGAAAGTTTCATGTTATGTTTTGAACTTAGAACTTTGAAAGTTGAGTAGTCATAGTTTTTTTTTGTTAAAAGAACAAACGAAATATTTTTTTAAGTAGTTTTTATAGTTTTTTATAATTATTTTAGTTATTTTATTATAATCGTTTATTGTTTTGCAGTGCCGATCCCATAAGTATTGCAATTGCGTTTAGGTGAAATAATTTAAGTGAAGTGACGTCCCATCATGTTAAGTAATATACAAAAATAGTTTACAGATATGGTGGAAACTTATCTCATATGAGTAACTTAATTCAAAGGATTTTTTAACTATTTCTATATTCCATATGGTTACATTGTTTATAATCAGCATCCTATTGGACAAGACAAATTGTATCCGGGCGTCAATTATCCAATATTTTACATTTCTTTCTATATTGATTCTCATTCCTTAAACTTAACTTCATACATATTTTGTCACCAGGGAAAAAATATTATTTGAATAATAAATAATAAAAATAACTTCTGTTATAACCCCTATATTCACACAATTAAATATTCCATTACAAAGCAATACTATTGGGTAAGCACTGCCCTGTTATAAGATAGTAACCCAGTTGGACTATTGCAGATGAGAATAGCCCGACTATTGGGCGTGGCTGGTACGGATGTGCCCTTGTCCGAGATTAAGGCTTTGATGACGCCTTATAAGGTAAGCTTCGAAATATCTAGAACCTATTTCTTTTATTGATAGAATTAAAATTGCTTCTTGAAGAATCTTTATTTTGAGGGCTATGTCAATTGTACGTAAACATACGTATAAATGTTACATACAATCTATGTATACTATTGTGCTAGAGAAAAAAGGTATATTTAACATTGTAAGCTTAAATAAATGTCCTATTTGTTTAACATACCGGCCTATTCGAGCAACTGTGTATATGGAAACATTTGATTATTTAAGAACTAAACATTCAGTCGTCTATGGTGCGTCAACAAAGTCAGCAGCTCAGTGAAAGTTGAAAATACAAATAATTATTTTCGGCTGAATATTTAGTCAATTGTGATGCCAAACTAGCTAAATATGTTCGCTTTGGGATAAGATTTGGATCCTCAACTGGAACGAACCGAGGAACAAGGAAGAGAGCAAGAAATTGGAGCATCGATTTGTAGCGGCTGGCGGCGTTGGTGTAACCATGGCGATGAAATAACAAGAAGTTCAAACGCCGTGGCATCAGTGTTTGTACTTCAGCCGACATAACCTTAGTGGTGAATGGCTTAATAAAGAATAAACAACTAAACATTCAGAGCGGTATTGATATCTGTATTACTTAAATAATACGAAATACAACTGTTCATTTTATTCAAGAAAGATCGGTAAAGCAAATTACGTAGGTTTGTAAAGTACAGCATTTAACATATTATGTACATACATATTACTACATTTCAGATCGGCGTTAATGGCTATGCATTTATTGTTACCAACAATGGTTACATCTTGATACATCCAGATCTAAGACCTGTGGTAAGTACCTTCATTTAAGTGAAATGAAAGGAAAATAATGAAAATCTTTTTATTCAACATAACGATATTCAAATTACTTATTGAACTTCAAAAAAATTATTTTTTATAAAAAAATATGTCATTAACATATATGTCAAATATAAATATGTCCTAAGTCAACAATGAAAAAGGAATCTAACGCTGCAGGCGTTTACTCATATTCATTTCCTTTCGGGGTGGACAGAAAGTCGGAGATATAATAATAACCCTAAGTAATTTTTAGCACGATTATTGTTGAAATGATGAAAAGTGACTGACAGACATTGAGTACTGACTATCTGGTCAACACGTGGGTTTGAGGTGCCCATAGAATTACTAATAAGGGTTAATGGTCGTGCTCGCGTTTGTCTTTTTTGTTTTTAATACGTATTTGTTATATGTACTAATTAACTTACCCTTTTGGAAAAGTCAGAGGCATGATTGACCATCTTTGTTACTTCGAAGCTATTCTTCTCAGTCTGCTGTTTTCAAAACAGAAATATTCAATCAAAATTGTATCTTATAGTTTCAGCAAATCTTGAAACCTAGTTACAACAGTGTCGACATGATTGAGGTGGAACTTTTCGATGACGATCGAGCACCCAGGAATTTCAGCAAGGAACTTACAGCTGTAAGTATAAGGATTTAAAGTTTAAAATACAATGAAACTAGTACCTTATTTCCTTAGATTTTAAAAGGGGTAGGATAATTAAAGTCGTTATTAGTCGATATATTATATGTCATTGTTTATAGATAATTATAATTAATTTTAATCCATTACTTAAAATTTCATATCCTCGTAACCTAGCAAAACAGAATATTAGTTCAAAAATTTTATTGGGAGGTTGGTTGTTTCTTAACTGAAATATTTTATTTGCCCCTATTTCATGAAAGGTATGTGCAATTGGTGTTTAAAATACCTAGAAGTCTTTTGTTTTACAATGCAGTCGTGTAGTGAACGTATATTAACAAATATATACAACATACTTTACATATACAGAAAGAATTTATACTATTTTATACTAAAAACTTAATAATAATAATAAACATTGTTCAACTACTTATTTGCAACTAAAACTAATAAAAATAATACTAGTCTAAAACGGTGCAGTCGTTATTAATAGTGTTTCGTAAATAATAAAGGAGTATAAATGTTTTATTTTATTTTCAGTTCCGAAAAGAGATCATTGATCAAAAAACGGGAAACAAAATCATGAATGTCAAGTATCATCTGGACGATATGGTAAGTATTAACATTCAATCATCTCTCTGAGTCTACTTTTCTACATAGTTATACCTATATAAAAAACGACAAACGTGTTCACGACCATTAACCCTTGTGGGGTAGTCAAGGGTTCAGGTTTCCATCTTCGCAATCGCAGAGGTAGTAATTCTATGACCACCTCGAAGCCACGTATTGACCAGATAGTCAGTACTGAATGTGACAGGTGGTAAGCCATGTCGCCATTTACAAGCACTAACTAGCTTCCGGGAACAGGTAGGTTTCCTTACGATGTTTTCTGTCACGGTAGTATTCGATGCATTTCGTAAATATATTTTTATTACGAAAATGTACATAGAAATTGGTAAAACAAAATTTCCATTTTATACCTATATAGTCACCAAATGTTTGCATGTCCAGAATACTTTATTATGAACACGTATAGCCCTACTTTTTATATACTAAATAGAATACTCATTAAAAACATACATATCGCTAATTTATAAAAACATATTGGCGCTATGTAAATATTGACTTTTTGTTAGTTTAAAGTTTTTTTTTACATTTTTAGATTGTACTTATTTAATTTTGTTTTTTCTTTACTTTATTTAAGATGTAAATAAAAAATAACAGGTCTACCAAAACTATTTTTTTTCAGCCTAATTCGAGTTACAATACATTACTACTCATACAAGTATATTTAACCCAAGCTAAATTTTCCAGAAACGAGTATCTCGAGCCAGGAAACACTACTACTGGACAGGCATCACCGATTCACCCTTCACCCTTGTAGTGGTGATACCTGAGAACGGCAGACATCGTATCACGCCTCCACCCACTGATGATATTCACCGCCTATCACTCACATCTAAGAATATTTCGGCTCGACAGTACCTCTCGGATAAGTGGAGTGTGCATCCTGACTGGTAAGTCGTTCAAAGAGTATGTAAGACAAATCACTACATAGTATAAAAACAAAGTCGCTTTCTATGTCCCTTTGTATGCTTAAATCTTTGAAACTACGCAACGGATTTTGATGCGGTTTTTTTAATAGATAGGGTGATTCAACAGGAAGGTTTATATGTATAATAACATCCATTAAATAGTGGAGTAGGCTAAATATTTTATACCCGTGTGAAGCTGGAGCGGGTCGCTAGTTAATAATAAAACGATTATAAAAACAAAAATAATTTAATAGTATTCACGTTTGACACTGTGTAAAACTACAGCACATAAACAACACAGGAGAGGATAACTTAAAATTAACTTAAGTATTGAGAATGACGTGCCAGGTTGTACGAATGTTTTGCTATGTCTATTGTTTTATATTTATCACATCATGTAGATTACCCATGATGATTTTAAGTGTCAATGAATTATGTGCTAGTTACCGCTTGGTAAAATACTTTATTAATGTAAACCAATTTAACGTTGTTCTAAAGGTAATCAAGTCTATATACATTTTCGGTTTAATCCGTCTAAATAAAGAATGAATGAATGTATGCAGGTTTATCAGTTTTTACCAATTTTACTTATTTATTATTAACGGTAAGGGAAAACATCATGAGGAAATCTGCCTATCCTTCGGTATAGGTAATAGCCGGTATAGGTCAGTACCTGTATATGTGATACGGCTCACTATTTATCACATTGGGTGCTGTAAACGTGAGCTTGGAGTGGCTCATACCTAAAATGCCTTTGAGATTTCAATGATAGGAAACAATAATACTATAAAAAAGGGAGTGGGTAAACACAAGTCGTGAAGCGTATGGTTTAATTTATTCCATATATTTTTTTAGGTTATACTGCCGCCATTACGAGAAAACCTTCCCCTCAGCTGAGGATGAGTTGCTCTACTTCCTAGAGAGAGTGGCGAAGCCTGGATGGCGATGGCCTGGCAAACCTCGGCCTCCCGAGCACCATAAGAATAAGGGCCACGAGCGGCATAACGGGGGTGAGTCGTAGTCTTAGCACCACTGGTTTTAATAATATAATTTAAGTCATATTTTTATCATTATTTATAATATTTATTCATAATTATTGAATATTATTTCCGTAACTGTGGAGTCAGTAATCCTATGGCCACCTCGAAACCAGTTATTATTCAGATAGTTAGTACCTAATGTAACCGGTGGTAAATCGTGCCTCCTGATTATAATCACCCATTCTCAAGAATAGGTTCGTTTTCACGATGTTTTATTTCTGTCTAACGTATCAATTATATCAGGTCAGTTTGGCTTGGTGCTTTTCCCGTGGTATTACCAATTTATTGTGAACCAATTGTCGTGGTGATAGGCTGTCACTTATAATTATAAATAGTATTCAATAAGAAGAATCTGTAAAGCCAAAGTAAAAGATGTAAATGCACAGGGTAGGCCGCGGTTCAAATTGGAGACATTCTTCTTAAGGCGGGTGTACGTAGTGTGAAGAACAGAAGAGCATGTATGAGTAGGTTAATGGGTGTGAGTGAAGCAAGAGTGATTTGTCAGGATCGTTAAAGGTGGCGATCGATAGTCGCTACCTATCTCCTTAGGGACGTAGAGGTGTGAATATATGTATGTAAAAAATAAGACTCACTAAGATACATTTTACAGGTTTATTCTAGATAATTATTTTACTATTTTCCAATTACAGATTCACAAGATTTAAAAGAAAAGAATAGAAGCTCCAGTAACACTCCAAGAATAGAATATTATTGTAAGTGTTATAATCAAATCTCTTGCTGGTATTTCAGTAGATTATAAACTAGGAAATGTTGACTTGGACAGTCATAAAATGTGTCATAAAAAGTTGCAAAAATCACTTGGGTGGCTAATGTTTTAATCTAACCTTTATTAATAATGAAGTACTTCAGAAAGTGGAATTTAAAGATGACGTCTGTATTTTTTACAAAGTTACTATTATTTTTATAAGGTAAACCTACTTGCTTAAAGGTTAAGTATACAATGTTTAATATATATTTTTTACAGGCGACCATGGCTTGATGCAAGCTCTTGTTTATGATGCCAGAAACACAGCGTGGTTTAACAGGAGTATTTCCGAATCGGCATCCGACGAGAAGGCGTAAGTATTTTTACCAAATACAACTGCTATTCAGTCATCATTTCTATAAATTAGCTAAGCTACCATAGAATGTGCGTGTCAAAAGTACCTATAACTATCAAGAAAGAATGTGAATGTCTCTGTAAGTCTGTGTTGTATGAAATTGGTGTGTTAGAATTGAGATAATGCATATGTCTGATTGATTATTCCTGTTAAATAAAAACGTGACGTATAGTCGTTGTGCCTGGAAGAACCGATAAGGACAAAATCGTAACTTTTGATACACGACAAAAAACTGTTTGCTACGTATTTTACAACGCGGATTTTCGTTTCAATGATATAAAGCGGGAAAAGCTATGTTCGTATTCTTTTGAGATATCACAAAACGGCTTTCACAGATATGACGGGCGTAGCAAAGAAGCTTTCACAGTGACAAAGATCTTTCTTAAAATGAAGTTTATCGGTTTTTCCAGGCGCAACGACGGTATATTATTTAATACAAGCTTTTATAACTCCTGCACAAATTTGGTTCCATGTATAGGTACGTCAGAAGGAATTGCACAAAATTTTAATTTGTTCTTTCATTTTAAATTCACCTCGGATAGCCCGTTGACAAAAGTGATTGGATTACTGCCAAGGTAACTGCGTTCTCGCCAACATTACTTATTGATGTTTCTACTGGCTTCGGATAATCTGTGTTAGATATAATTTAGGATGAGAGATATTAGATAGAGAGATAAGAATCATAAATTTTGAGAGATAAAGACGTTCTCTTAAATAGAGAGATAAGAATCAAATATATAATCAATATCGAAAGTAAAAAAAAAACATTTTCACATGAAAAATTGCTATTAACATTACTTAATCTTAAAAAATTAAAATAAATCTAATTAAACTATTGGCATTTCGTTAAGGAAAATCCTTCAGAGAAGAAATGATAAGAAACTCTGCAGACATTATTCGACACAATTTCAGTTAAATTATCCATCAGAATGTGACTATAGCATAACTAGTAACCAAATGACGAGACTTGTTTTGGTTACCTTCATTACCTAAGATTTCTACGTAATGATAAACTATGAAGGGATATGGATAGTATAATAATAATTTATATGACATATAATGTTAAATAAGATTAAATAATGATACATCAGAAATGTTCTTTGTATCTATGAATTTATGTACGCGATATAAACAATGGTTTTGTAAATGTTTAGGAATCATAAGTATTTTTTTAATTTTATACGTTAGGTTAAAGTTAAGTATTTTGATAAAAATATGATTATTTGCTAAGATATACGTTTATATCCGTTAAATGTTAGATGATACTGCTTTCAAGGACGACAGTAAGTATTTTGTATTAAGTGTAACGTTTAGTTAATGCTGTCGTGGAATTGTAAGTATAAGGTTGATTACGGTACATTTCTTATCAATTATTTGGGGTATAAGTTAATTTTCCAGGCTCACAAGCATATTCTATAGGATAGTGAATACATGAATGTACGTTAATTTCATTTCTTCGATATTGAAAAAATATTTTAATGTTATACTGACTTGAGCCGACTTTTCCTACACAGTGAAAATAATATTTGGGCATGCTCGTAATTTATTTTGTGAAGCAACACATAGGAAAAAATATGTGTCAATCAAAGTATATATATGTAGTCTGTACTAAACATAATGTACTTATAATAAAATATGATTAATAAGAAAAATATTGCATGCTAAGGTCATAAGTAAATTGCGGCCTTAATTTGGGGTATTATTTCTGCTTAACATTATGTTTTCTTCTCAAAAAATGCATTTTTTCATTCCTTCATCTCAAATCGTATACCAAAAATCGAATTGATAATGCCAGCAAAAAAGTTTGAATTTACATACAAAGATAAATGACAAACCAGCTTACCACCTGACACATCTACTACTAAGTATCTGGTCAGCACATGGGTTCAAGCCAATAAATTAATACCTCCGCAATTGCGGAGATGGACACCCGAACCTCAACCACCACGCAAGGGTTAATAGTTCTCAAAATTAGCATAGTTTGTCTCACGCTTTATTTATTTCCCTCAGGTCTGAATTCGTGCAGAGGTTCGGATACATAGTGGCTTTCCTTTCCACGCACAGTGGCCTCACTCGGTGGCAGATGCATCCTTTGAAGAATGACCACGAAAGCCATGACAAGTGAGTGCTACACAATGAAAGAAGAAGAAAAAAAGAAACTTTATTCACTACATTAACAAAACACAAACATGGAAAAACTATATGTAAAAAAAACCATTGATGCAGTGAAAAGGTGCTGCCTCAGTATACGATGCAGCTAGGCTGCATTACTGGTCCTCCGGCAGCACCCGATTCGGAAACTGTCACAAGCTGCATATAATAAATAAGAAACATACACAAAATAATTTATTTATAATATACAGATATAACTCATAAATAAAATTGATACTCAATAATTTAATAATCATTCTTCGGGGAACATAAACAAGAACATATATATTATAGACTTGTAGATAGATATAGTTACACACATACACACTCATACATACATATTATATATACATTATAGACTGTACAATGCTACATACATACACATTTACGTCCTTTAATCCTTTTCCGGGTGGACAGAACCTCGGAGACATAAAGAATCTCCTTGGTCACTTGGTGAGGCTGTGATGTCATATGGAATAATGGTAACAGGTTGTTGGTGCATCATATAACAGTTTCCGTTTACCCCTGGGTCGTTAGTTGCTTCCTTCGACATGCCGGGAAGAATTGCAGCTATTTTGCATGGTATTGCGGCCCAGATACCATTTTTCCTGGTACACCTTTTCAGATTTTATATAGAAGTGTATTTTGTTTGGAGCTATATTGAAAATGAAGTTCATTTATAATGTGTTATGCAAATTATGTTCCACATAGCATATATATCGAGGTTGTGATAACCTTCTGTAAGTCTAATTGTGTATCCAAGCACTGTTTAAACTAGTATACTAGTACTGTAGTATTTGTCTTAATGTATTTTTTTTCTAGGACCTTTGGCAAGAAGTGGTCCAAATCAATCGACGAAGTATGGTACCGCCGTGCAGTAGAACAACACTATTTGGACCCCTTAAGCTACGTTTACAGTGTGGACTTAGTGCCTAACATTGGGATCCTAAACACTAGTGCAGCCATGGTGACAGCTTCCCACGCCGTGTTTCACGGGGACGGACATAAGAAGACCCCTGCGGCGGTGGTAGGGTTCCAGTTTAAGCATGAGAGACTGGCGGAATGGTTCGAGAATATCACGTCTTCGGTAAGTGGACAAGTAGGGGTAAAACTATTCTTATGAGTACAGTCCTAGGTTCGAATCCCGGCTCTGGCGTGTACAGTCAGCGCTAAAAGTGCAAACCCAGTAACTTTTTATAAGGTTTAGGTTTATAAGAACAAAACACAATATTTTACATTTTAAAACTGGCGCCACTATGCATTGTCATGGCCAATATACGTTTGCGTGCTTCGAAATAAAAAGTTACTGGGACTGCACTTGTAGCGTTGACTGTACTAATGCATGAAATTTAAATACCTTATTTTAAAAAACCTGCCTATCCCTCGGTATAAGTAATAGCAAGTTTCTATTGATACGGCGATACGGTTCACTACCTATCACGTTGGGTGCGGTGTATCGAATATGACGGTGAGGGAAAACATCGGGAGGAAACCTTTCTGTTCCCCGAACAGGTAATAGCCAGTGCTTGAAAATGGCGACATGGCTTACCACCTGTCACATTGAGTACTGATTCGTCAACACGTGGGTTCGAGGTGGCCATAGAATTGCTACCTTCGTAATTGTGGAGATGAACACCTGAACCTCTGACTACCCCGCAAGGGTTAATGCGTGTTAATGGATGAACGCGTTTGTCTTTTTCTCTTTTTAATCCCTTTCAAGGTGTACAGGACCTCAGAGATATAATATCTCCTAGGTCACTTTTCACCATGAATATTGGGGTTACAATGCCATAATGGAACATTGCTGACAGGATGCTAGTCTATCGTTCAAAATTTTCTATTTACCCCTAGTCCTTTAGTTGTGTTTTTGTTTGTTCTTTTACTACATGTCTTATATACTTAATTTCAGTGCGAGCACAACAGGGAGTGCATGACGTGTGTGTCAGAGAACTGGGACTGCTTCTTGGTAGACAACAACGGGTGGGTCGTCGTCAGCGAGGAGGCGGCGCACACTGGACAGTTCTTTGGCAAGGTAACACATACAATAAGCCTATATACGGCGATACGGTTCACTACCTATCACGTTGGGTGCTGTCTATCTAGCGATACGCGGGCTTCGAATGACCCAAACCTAACATGCCTTCGAAATTTCGGAGATGGGCATTCAAGCTAACTACCCCGCCATAATAAAAAAGGGAGTGTGTATACACAGGTCGTGAACCGCATTTATGTATGTAACACATACATACATATGTATTCACGACTTACAAGAAGGTTGTGTATGTAGTCAGTAGTTACATTGTCCATCTCCAAAACTGCGGAGTTAGTGAAACTATGAACTCGCACCCACTTAACACTTCACACACAAAGGATTTATACGCTTATATTATTGGTAGATATGTTAATTATTTTAGTGCAATTGGTTGGACAGTAACCTTACACCAATACTTGTTAACTTTTAATCTCAAAAAAAAGTTATGATCATTTAAATATCGTATTATAAAATTATATCCCGAGGGATAAGATATAGTTTTAATATACCAATTCAAAAAAAATATGGTACTGAAAGAAAGAAAACATTTACACACAACAGCTCCCAACAAAAACTAAAAAATAACATCATTAAATTGCCTTTTAGAACATATAACAGAGTGTGTAGTAGTGAAACTGCTATTTTCAGTATAATGACTTGATCAGTGCGATAATGTGACTTAATGTTTGTTTTCAGGTTCGTCCAGATATCATGAAGCGTTTGGTGGACGATGAAGTGTTTAGAACAGTGCCAATAGTCGACTATCAGGCGGTCTGCTTCAGAGAGAAGAAATCTAGCACTAATATTGGAGGAATATTATTGGCGGTAAGTTGTATGCATGAATTTTGCCTATTACAGGTTGACTATTGTGTGGGATAGGAAATAGTCAGTGTTCATATATCCACAGTAATTTTAAATCGATTTACTATGTAACCATACATGTCAACCATCGAAGCATGTAATATAATGTACGAGTATATTAATATACTATCTGTATATTAATATAATGATAAATAATGAAAATAAGTCGAATACTACTACGGTGAAGGAAAACATCGTGAGGAAACCTACTTGTTCCCCGAACAGGAACAGTTAGTGCTTGTAAATGGCGACATGGCTTACCACCTGTCAGATTGAGTACTGACTTTCTGGTTAACACGTGGGTTCGAGGTGCCCATAGAATTCCTACCTTCGCAATTGCGGCACCTGAACCTCTGATTACCCCGCAAGGGTTAATGTTCGTGAGCGCGTGGGTATGTATGTATGTAAATATTGAAAATTAATATGTTTCTTTCTTCAAGCCCCTGGAAAATATCCGTCAGGCGCTAGCTTGGATGTTGTCGACCACAGTTTGGCTCTATAGCTCGTTGTATCTTGGTCATGCGCAGTCCAGTTACTCTGTGGATGATGGTAAGTTTATCATAGACTACAGAATAATAAACGTAAAGTTATAAAACTTAGGTTAGAGATCCCGCCACATAAGGTGGCAGTTGGAGGCGTCGCCACAGTCGCGTAATTCAGTGTTACCAGTAAACACGCCAAAACTAGCACTCACTGTGCCATACGGCTCGATACATTATAGGTTTCATTTGTAACGGTCTTTGGTTGCAGAGCTATAAACTCAAATAAAACAAATTAATATATCAAAATCAAAATATGTTTATTAAACTATTTCAAACATGATTAATAATTAACGGGACTTATCCTTCTTATTATATATTACATATATTATGTGTTCCTTCACTGTCCGCAATAGACCGTTTAGTGTGTTCGACGTAGGATTTCCCACAGCTGCAATCAATCTTATACACACCCTTATATCTTATATCATGAGTATAAATCGCGAATCTCTTAAAACTATTATTTCAAACATGGCACTGAGCATTGTCTTTACATATTTTTTACCGAGGTTAGATCAGCGGAGACCCTAGCTTGGAGAAGAACTAACAAGAAACTCCGGAAATCAATTTATTATAATCACCCTTAACAAACATAAAAATTACAAAGAGTGGGCAAAAAACACAACGCTGGTAATACTAAATTTACCTTTCATACAAAATAACACGCAATGGCGGTAACGTCAAATTTAGTTCCAAGTTTGGCTACTGCCACCTTATGTGGCGGGATCTCTACTTGATGTATTAAGATTAAATTGGAGATATTATTCTCAAAAAGGTATACATAGTGTGAAGAACAGAAGAGAATGTATGTAAAGGTCAATGGATGTGAGTGAAGCAAGAGAGATTTGTCACCCGTTCCAGGTGGCGATCGATAGTTTCTGCCTATCCTGTTAGGGACGTAGAGGCGTAAATATATTTATGTTAATAGCAGTCTTTCAGTATTTTGGATATAGGTACAGCGTTCTTAAATCAAACTTAAATATAAACACTAATATATATATATTTATATTTACATCGTATACATACTATATATATTCTATTTAAATATGCATTTATAGTAGTAAATACATAACTTAGAGGAGATTTCTTCAAATCTTAATTATGAAAGATGATTGTTTCTAGAAAGAAGCTTGTTAACATTTAGATCCTGATTAACGTGTTAATAATGAACGTAATTTACGTTTTAGACTATTATTTTAATGGCCGTTTTGTTGCTAGGAACTACTCGTGTTCTTATAGTGGAAAAAATATAGTTTGTTGCAGATGTCATATCACTAGTCATCGAAATATGTGTTTGCATGACAAGCACCTAACTGAAATATATGTTTAACAGTAGAGCAAAATAATAAAATTTCCTGATCGTTTATTTTCAAAACGATTTCAATGGTTTTACCTATGTATATAGGTATTCTTTTCTGTAAAGTTTGATAAAATTTTGCATATTATTTAACTATCTATGAAGTTAGTAGCTTCTATTCTATTGAGTATATTTTAGTTTTGAATAATAGGAAATTTTTTTTTTGTTTACTGAAATGTCAAGTTATTTCCTACGTGTTATTTGAATTTATTTTAATTTTAGCAGCAAGTATATATAAGAAATTTATATATAATTTGAAATATTATTTATAACTTTATCTTAATACATTAAATCACCATTTTATCCACTATTTTGCTCTATTGTACCCGTTGTGTTAATGCTACTGGAATCGCATGACATTCGCCTAAATGTATTCCATGATAGCGCATTACAAGAACTTAGACATCTTCCATACATAACACAACACTAAAGATTACATTTGATTATATGAATATGTATGTAGAAGTAACATATTGGTCTTATTTTCAGAGTTTATTACCTCCACTGGTGAGTTTAGGTCTTCTGCACACGTAGTTTATATAAATAAGGACTATAATTGAATGTTCATCAAAAATACTGAACTGTACACCAAATATAAACCTAATCGTAAAGAAAAAAAACTCCAATATCCCGGCTCTGGCATGTACTAATGAATGAAATTTAAATGTGTTCTTCATTTACGTACATGATTTGCAGGCGCTAACGGTGAGGGAAAACATCGTGAGGAAACCTACCTGTTCCCCGAACAGGTAAAAGGTAGTGCTTGGAAATGGCAACATAGTTTACCACCTGTCACATTGAGTAGACTATCTGGTCAACACGTGGGTTGGAGGTGGCCATAGAATTACTACCTTCGCAATTGCGGAGACGGAAACCTGAACCTCTGACTACCCTGCAAGGGTTAATGATCGTGAACGCGTTTGTCTTGTTTTGTCGTAAAGGAAAGGTTTGGGTTGAGACTTTTTTGGCGTACAATTCAGTATTTATGGTGTCCAATTACGTATTTTTACGATTTTTTAAATGCTACCGTATAAATAAAACTCTTTATTGATATACCTTTTTACAGTTGACTCCGTAACGATTATTGTAGTTTTTATCTATTACAAAATGTATTTGAATGTAATGGTCAAACATATTTTGTTCTATTTTGTCATGAGTAAAAATGTTCGAGCCTTTCAGAAATCAGCTCATTTAATTATTTTTAACAAAATACTACATTATAAACAGTTTATTTTTGTTTCTAAAGTTGACTGACATTTCAATATATGTCTACAAAAAAAAGTTTTTTAGAAACATATATTTTTTGTTGATAGGTTTATTAAACCTACATACTTATTACTGCTTATTTGTCTAATGAATAATTATAATAACACACAGAATTAAATATTTCTATTTAAGGTTTGTGAAAGCTCGGACATTGAAATCGATGTACCTAGTTGATTGCACGTATAATTTCAATTTGGCTTTGAATGTGTGCGATGTGCACGAGTTTTCTAAATTTTTCTCCAAACATTTTTCTGTTTTGTACGATTATGTACGTACTCACCTGCATTGATTGGCTTTTTCCTCAAAATTTACCTTTATACATACAACATTAACTTTATTCTACTTTCTTATGAATATTATCAAACCTTTAGAGTGGACTATCATTACTACTCTACATTATATCTTCATAACTTTCTGTTATGATACGGATAATATATATATATAAATACAGTTCCCCACTTGAATCTAGAATAATAACTGTGATATAACTGTGTAATTAAAGGGATAATATTAATAAATGGTTATTTCTCTTGCATATACATAAAATATCTTGCAATCAATATTAACACAAGTACAATACCTATCCTAACCAATTCAATTCAATCTAAAGGTTTGCTAATACCTCTTACAATGCCTGGTATACGCATGTACCCAAACCTGTCCCTAAGCCATACTAACCTAATCCCTCATCACAGTTGCATACGACGAAGAAATCGACGACATGATGTCGAAACCACCAACAAGAATCCTTGAGAGGGACTTTGAGAAACTAGTCCTTATCAACCGAACGAGGCCTACTCCTTGCGATAGAGAAATGAACTTATACCAGCTGGAGTACAACGATTTGGAAGCCAAACTGAACCGACCTTTACACGATTGTTCGCGACCATTCTACGCGCAGTTAGTGAACTATACGAATATGCTAATGATAGTGGTGGACGCTCTCTGTCCGAAGATAGAGGTTGCTATCCCATCGGTCGATGCGGTGGAGGTGAAGTATGAGGAGTCGTTGCCGTGCAGGAAACATATGCATCCGCTGTACAGGAAACAGCCGGCTTCGTGTATCAGGAATCATACGGATGTAAGTTTTATGTGGGATGGTAAGAAGGGCTCTAAGATAAGTGGCTAAAATATAAGAGAACAGAAAGCAAAGTATGGGATCAATTTATGTGATCTTAATAACTTATACGTTTACGTTCTTTAATCCGTTTCGAGATGGACAGAACCTCGGAGACATATCTCCTAGGTCACTCTTTTGGGTAGGATTGATATCATAATAGAACTTTGGTGATAGGTTACTCGCCTATCGCTCAATAAATTCTATTTACCCTTAGTTGCCTTATAAGAAATGCCGAGAAGAACGGCAGCTAGTTAGCATTCCTTTTACGTGCCCCTATTGAAGTGTATTTACAAAAATTTATAATTCCGTTTTTTTTACAGGAAAGCAACATAGATATGTGTGGTGATGGAAACCGCATTGGAGTCTCAATATTCTCGATTCCTCTCAGCTTAGCTTTAATATTTAGATATTGAGATTGATAAGCTTAAACAATTAATAGATAGGTATACGTCAATGTTTATCTATTTTGTATTGTTTATTTGCGTTTAAAGTTTGTTCCCTTAATCTATCTCTTACAGTACATACAGTATGAAATATTATGTTTGAGTTCTGTGTATTTACAATTTTTTCACGATTGCCAATTCTATTGATGTGTTTAAGGTAAAAGTAATAACAGGTAAAAGTAAATCATTTTATTATCAGAATTAAAATTTTATTATCAAGTTATTATTTAATAAAATTAAAAAATATTTAATACATTTTTAAGCTGTTGTCATTAAGTTGGGATTTTAAAAAGATTTTATAAAAGTAGTTCTTCAATCAGTATTCGAATTTATACAAATATATCATTTATCAGATTATGTATAACATATCAATTTACAGAAAGCTAGAGTTACATATCTATAACTATTTGATCTGTATAAAAATTTAGTTAAGTTTTTTGACACGGCATGACATTTCAAAACTTTTATTCAACATATACGTATGTCTTAAATTTAGCGAAATATTTTCAAATTTATCTCTCATATACTGAAAAAAATATATTCAAGGCCGTCCTTTATTTTAATAATAGGATGGATATTAGAAACTAAAGAATGATTTACGGAAAGTACGTAATAAATATTGATAATATCATACAATTAACATTGTCATTCATTGTGTATTGATAATATTGATTTGTTTGTGTCATTCCATTTCATTTGAATCTACTGCTATAGATACATATTCATTTTACGTATAAGGTTGTAGAAAAGTATACTAACAGGCGGTGAATTTTAATTACTTTTACATCAAGATATAATGTGTAGGTATAGTCAACGCTAAAAGTGCAGTCCCAGTAACTTTTTATAAGGGTTACGTTTATAAAAACAAATGAATATATTTTTAATTTCGAAGCACGCGACGGAAAAGTGGTCATGACAATGCATAGTGGCGCCAGTTTTAAAATGTAAAATATAGTCTT
This sequence comes from Leucoptera coffeella, assembly GCA_030578115.1. Taxonomy (NCBI): domain Eukaryota; kingdom Metazoa; phylum Arthropoda; class Insecta; order Lepidoptera; family Lyonetiidae; genus Leucoptera; species Leucoptera coffeella. Next base: position 122,423 of record JAMBLF010000819.1, on the reverse strand, counting down.
TTGTTCTTATAAACGTAAACCTTATAATAAGTTACTGGGACTGCACTTTTCGCTAAAAGTGACTGTATGTATTATTTGTAGCTAAATTTTGCTTCATATGTTTTAATAGTTAAATTTAAAATGAACCAAACTATAATGAATAATTACTATACATTTACAACATATTGGAGTCTCGTTTTAAAATATGAACAAAACTTTATTAAGAAAGTTTTACCCCTAAGTAATTTAAGGATAACTTTTTTTATGAAAATTGATCTCATTAAGCATAAAAGTTATTTAAAACTATTTAAGTGAAATATTAGTATAATTTATTCAGTGTTACATAAGATTGAATATAATTTAAACAGATTTTTAATATTCAGTTCTTATTAAAACGTAATTGTTTAAATTGAAATTATACATAATAATCTTTATATACAACTTTAATTTTAGTAAGTACATAATTGCTTTTAAACATCTGAATTGTTAAATATTTTTCAAATGCCCTATATTGCAATTCACACATACAAAGAATAGAGCACATAAGTAGGTATAAGTTGTAAAAGATGTTTTCAATTTAATATTTTATATAGTCCTATGAATCAAGATCGTTATTTTAAGTCACAGAGTTACTTTACTAATAATTTGCATGATGTTATTGTTATTTTCTATGGATTGTAGATTGTTATGTTATTACTATATGTGTTTTATTATTGTTATTTGAACACAGTTTAAGTTATGATGCTAGTCAACCCTTAGCTGCTGTGATTTGTGTGTTATAATAAATGTTTTTGCTGAGATAAGTCTATTTTTCTTTTATATACATATAGATATTTAATATTCTCTTGTATCACGCTTTACAATGCTAACTAGCTGCCGTTCTTCCCGGCATGTCGTAAGGAGTGACTAAGAGACCAGGGTAAATAGAATCGATTGGGCGATGTGCTAGCAACCTGTCATAATTTTGCCATTTTGACATCGCAACCTCGATATTCATGCTTAAAGTAGTAGATTATATCTCCGTGGTTCTGTCCACCCCGAAAGGTAACAAATGACGTGAATGTATAGACATCAAGAGGTAAGAATAAAATCCAAACAGTTTTAGGGGTTTGACCTTTAAACTTTAACAATGTATTTTACAGATATGATCAAGTCAAACTGAAACTATACTCATTTTCATTATTATACTACATACACTATCTTTCACTCCTCTACTACGAGTATAAACTAACAACTGTCATGTTATTTCACACCTCTTTGAATTCCTTAAAACTCATATTTATTCACTCATACCCTGCTAATAACCAGCTACACTCCGCTCCGAGGTATTGAATGTTCGTTGACCGCCATTTGGCGAATTCACCCTATATCCGCATTGTTATTGATAGAATTATTATATTATATTAAATCGACAATGGCCGTTTCCTTTCCCGACCACAAGGATGTAAATTTGTCCATTATTCGCATACTAGCGTGTGTATGGAGTTATTAGGTTGAACTGCGTCTGTCTTTTGTGATGCGATCGCCGCAAACCGCGTTGCTTCCTCCTTTCTTAGCACCTCATTATGAAAAAATTCTATGCGTTCACCGTGGAATTGAATGGAATTGATGGCGATTCAAATTTAGAAAATTTTGTATAATTTATAAAGGTCTTTTTAAATGGCAAGTAATGTTTAAAATGTGATCAGAGCATCATTATGTGCTTAAGTTTAGAATGCAATTGAACATTAATCAACAAATGAAAGAGAAAGAAAGAAAATAGTTTATTCCCTGCATACAAATACAACACATTCAAATAAAATGAAATTATTATATTCTTTCTCTTTCATTTGGAAACCTTGATGTAGTGAAAAAGTTCTGCCTCAGTATATGAATTGTTTGTTACGTTTTCCATACAGGTGATAAAAAACCGATATTTCTGGATCAGTTATAATACAATTTAATAAATAGGAAGCATTATAAAAATTCAATTTTGCTCTACAATGTAAATTTCAATTTTCTACTATTCACTAATAGATGGCGCTAGTGCCACTGAATACTAAGCGCGTAATAAACTGAACTATTATTATAAGATTTCCTTTATTATATATTGTTTATTTGTATATAAATACTTTCTTTATAACAATATTTAAAACTTCAGATATGTACAATAACCTTATTTAAAAACCCGCTACTTTAGATAGAAACTTTTACAATCGCCAATTTTTCTTACTTACTAGGTAGATATACGCTACCTTAATGAAGCAACGCCTCGAATATGAAAAGCCTCGATAACAATCACTTGATCACAAATAACAGGGCGGCTTCCCTCAGTCAGGGGTCGTTTGCTCAAACGGCGACGAATTAAATTGATAGCCACCACCAATCGAACCTAATGCCCAATAATTGGCTATATCGCAACTTGGCTGTATCAACGCTAACCGAGGCTTCATTAAACTAATGAATGTTGGGAGTGACAAACATGGCTCCGTTTATTACGTATGTGGGAAGCGACGTTATGCAACCTATTTGACGCATTTCATATTTAGTAGTACTTTTGTTATTATGTTGCCGTAGCATATTGGATGATAGAATTAATATTGGCAAACTACTTTCGCTTCATTGACACTCATACACCTCCTCATACATACGGTGGTTATAGGTACTTCTAATGTCATCCTTTTTCAATATCGTCTATCTGACTGTCTAATGTCCTATTGGGTCGGCCTAACCACCCTTTCACGTCAACCTCATGAACTTATGTTGCCAATCTACTATCATTTATCCGCATAACATGTCGAAACCATCAAACAGTCATTACATCAACATTTTCTTTCAAACCGCTACATTTTCTTATCACAAAAATGACAAATGCGTTGACGACCCTTGCGGGGAAGTCAGAGGTTTTGGTTCCCATTACCGCAATCGCGGAGGTAGTAATCCTATGGCCACCCCGAACCCACATGTTGTCCAGATAGCCAGTACTCAATGTAACAGGTGGTAAGCCATGTCGCCATTTACAAGCACTAACTTTGTTCCCCGAACAGGTAAGTCTCCTCACGATGTTTTCCCTCACCATAGTATTTATCTATTATATTAGTATTAGTCTTTAAATAAGTGCTTAATTTGAGTGCAAAAGTAAGTATAATAATAGAGTTTCGATGAAATAGATGTGGCCTATTACTCAGGGTGGTTTACGGCCCTCTTTATTATGTGAGGTGCGGGACCCGGGTCAATATTAGTTCACTAGGATTCATTGCTAGGGTTAAGGCGGTGATAGTTTGTTTAATAGAAAAACAAGTTTCGGATTTTCAACGTAGCTTAGTTAATCAATTTATTACGTACATAAACTTAGTTCTTATGAGAATCATTTAAATATATCCATTTCGCTTTTAATCTTTTGCGACGCCTAGAGATTTTGAACTTTAAGAGATAATCATTCATCATTACATGTTTACCTACTACAATTCGCTCTAGTAAACATGTAATTATGAATTAATAATGCTTTAGGTGTCGGTATGTGCATTAATTATCCTAAAGATTCCCTTTTTACAACACCTGCTACGCGCTTTGTCAATCAAGCTTCGTACGATGGTTACTGTAAGTACAAATTTAAAAGATATTCATCTCAAAATTACCGTGCTTAGTTCTAAAACAAACATTTATACATCAAAAGTTCAATACACGATCCAATACATTTAAATTTGCCTCTCCATATCATAGCCTTAACCTTTCCCTCACCAACCCAGGAGCGGGCACTTTGAGTCCCACATTACGCAGAGGCATTAGTTTCGGGCAATTGAAACCCAGAGTGCTTGCCCAAACTTCCCACCTCCAGTCCTTATTTCAAAGGGAATAGAGCTCAATATTCAATCAGCTATTCAGCCAATCTTAATCTTGATGGCAAAGTAGGTCTTAAATAAATATGGCACGTTTTCTCCATAGCCTTCAAACAACAAAGCTCACTTTGCTTTTGTGCTCTTAAGGAGAGTTATGGCGGCTATTAATAATTGTGTGTACTGTTGGAGATTTAAAGTCTAAAGTGCTTGGCGAATTATGGACGTATTTTTATTTGGTATGTATATTGAGGGCTGTTGTGGGACACATTTTATATACCTCAAGTGTTTTTGTCTGTGATACAGTGAATCCAAGAACCTTCGTTATGTACTAAAGTTTAATATACCAAAACTCGAGTCGAATTGTCATAAGAACCATCAATACTCGTAATACATTTACTTACAACTTCAAAATTGTAAGGTCAACGCTATGGGCATTAGGGAATCACACTAGTTGTTTGTTATTTGAACGATGGGATGACAACTAATCATCACTGCATACATTCACTTGCCCTAGATTTACACATTTCAGTTCGAATAAACTGATGTTCAACGTTGCATGTTCAAACAACAATTCGCCCAATTGCATACACAAAATTATAATGTAAACTTCACAAAGCGAGTAACATCGATTTCCCTACACGTTAAAGCGAAACTTATTTAGAATATTTGATTTAATTAAGCGCACTTTAGCTGCACGAGGTGCCTTCTACAATTATGCAATTTCCTCCGAGAGTGCATGTCGAGGCTCGGCCTATTTGCATTTCACACGCTGAGTTTACTTTACCCGCGGCCCTATTCTGACCTAGGCTTTTAGACAAGTCTAAACGACGACCTCCGCAACGACCTCCGTGGCGCGATCGGTTAGACGCCTGAACGTTAATCGTGAGGTCCCGGGTTCGATTTCCGGTGGAGGCAGAGTTAAGAACTACGCTTTTCTACTGCTTTCCAGTCTGGTCGTTGATTACATATGCTGTATATGTATTTATCTATATGTAATAAGTATATATTTCTTAAATATACGTTGACTAGTACCCTTAACACAAGTCTAAAATGTACTTACCAAGGGACTAATTCAATTGGTGTAATAACGTTCTACAATATTATTATTATTAAACCCTAAGAGAGACGAAACCTAAGGGAGTCAATCAGAAACATAATTACTTAGCGAAAATGTAAGTCAATCTCGTGCGATTTAATGTATATTCCTACAGGGGCCTTACTCCACTAATGCATTTTAGGCACAATGTTACTTCAGTAGCGATACAGTAATACTTCAGTGTCCGTAATTTGACACTTTTGGCACTCCACTATGTGCTAAAGTGTCAAGGATCAAGGAGTGTTTAGCAAATAATTTTATTTGTGTAATGCTGAGTAGGTTTTCAGTAATAAAGTGTCATGTTGAATAAGCATTAAAACTGACAAAAAATAGCTGAAAGATAGAGACTTTGAGTGAGTGTATGTGCCTCATTATTTATAATAAGTTTGACCTTAAATCATTTACCCCGTAAACGTGGAGATCTGTAATAGGATTGTATAACATACATACCTTGAGCCAGCAGCGACATTCGACAGTCACACTAAAGTATCTCACTCAAGAGACAACAACGAAATACAAAACGGAGGTGATATTGAGAATGCATATCAATGAATAGACATATTTTTCATAGTCGCATTTACAAGCTAGGTTTTCACAATAACCCCGTTGGAATCGCGTGCGCTTCCCGGCGTGCCGTGCTTCCTCCGTCAGCTAATAGTCGATTTACTTCAGCGAATAAACACCCAGATTGTTTTCTGTCGTGTCAGCTGCTACTGTGTGTAATAGCGATTAATAAAGGCAAAGAAGATTTGGCCAAGGTGCATGTAATAGACTTCTGTATTGACATTGATGCAACAAATATGTATGATGTACGAAAATCTATGAATTTTGTTATAGTTTTTCAAATATTGTTTAAATATTTTATTTCGATATATTTCTAATGATTTACGATCTTAATTTAAAAGACTTCTTACATCCGATGTTGTATTAAATCAGTACCCAATAGTTATAGCTAAGGGTTAACGAAATTACATGTACCTACATATGTGGTACATTATAGTATAACGCACAAGTCATGTTACTGTAATATGTCACATTTCTCTCAAGATAACATTGACACCCATTCGTGGATCATATCTACCCCTCTTGTACTGACAAACATCAGAACAAAACCTCAGCACATTGTTGCGAAATCTTTCGTTCCGCGACACAACAATTTAACATTTATTTACGGCGTACCAAAACATTTATTCTATTATTGTTTTCTTGTTATGGCTGTATTAAACTGCTATTAAACTTTATGATCTGCTTCTTGGACTTGCCAAGGAAGTTTAGACTTTTCCTGTTAAGGTTTAAGGGTTATATTAGCTACAGTTGCAAATCGAAGGGGTAATATGACAAACGCGGGTTACCCTCCGTTACGGTAGTGAAAAGTTACAGTATTGTCGTGCTGGGGGACAATTTTGTTGTCGATTCTCCAACTGTATACGGTTTAAATTCCATATAATGCGTGTATCATTTATTGTAAATAATTAAAAATAACTTTGTATCACAGTAAGTTTTATATAAAAGCTAGGCATATCACTTAAAGTTAAAGGGACCTTGCTCTTTCTATGAAATTACTTAGGACAATCAAAAATGGGTTAGTTTTACTCCTATACTTATCGTCCGTAGGTATACCTATTCAAATAATAGTTTCCCGTTACATAAGCAGAGATTGTACATGATGAATACAAAATTATGAAGTTAGTCGTATATTTTTTCAGATTAATTTGATTTTAAAGTAAATAAAGATATGAACATTAACCGGCATTACATGGTAGCATAACATGATTATATTAAGCTTTTTAAGAAGTCCTTATCATGTCCCTAAATATTTATATTAAACAAGTGAACACAGGAGAATCGAATTACTTCCTTCTATTTTGGCAAAGCATAACAAGCGTGAAGCATTGAGGCCAATTGATTGTGAATTACAAACGCCTCACCCATTCAATATAGTAGGGTGCACAACGTTTTTTAATTTATTAATAGCTTTCAGACGTTTGAAAAAGTATAATGTATTTAGAGAGTAACAAATGGCTTTGGTTAATGAAATGTAAGGAAACGCGGGCGATGTAATGAAATAAATGGCACAAAATGATACGGTAATGTTCGGTTGTAATGTAGGAAATATAATAAACGTATTGAGATTGTTATTTCTTGAATGGTAAAGGAAGGTTTGAGTTCATTTAAAATGTGCTGTTTAAGTGATACAAAGTGGCGTTGTACTTAAAATTGACTATTCGAAAGGATTAAATCTGTTCTGATAGTAATTAATTATTATAAAACCAAGGTATCTAATCGAATTGAGTTAGCATGTAGGCGCTAAATACTTACTAAATGACGTGGAGTAGGTAACTTAACAAATATCTGTTTTTTACAATAAAAATGTAGGTTATATTTTATAAGAATATTTACTGCATAATCGGAAGTAAAAAGTGTATCTTAACAACATTGTATTCACAATGTAGAGTGCAGGCATTGTATACTTGTTCCACTAATTCCACTATCGATCAATAGATGGCGGTACGAGTACGAGCTTTTATAATTTCGGAAAGATTTTTGGAAAATAAAATGTTCGGAGGCTGAGCCAAAAATTTTACTAATATATTATTAACTAAAAAAACTTAGTTCTATATATCACTTTCCCGAAGGAGTGGACAGAACTTTAGAATAAGGAAGCCCTTATGAATTGCAAATTGGGGTTCAATAGGTTAATCCAGTTGTCATGTAGGCTTAATCTAGTTGGACAATATTTATAATATAAATATTTTTTTTCTAAATGATGTACAGTATATTAATAATTTTTGGGTTGCTACGGATCTTCGTAGTTGTCTAATTTTACTTTTTTCATCACAGCGAAAATGTAAAAAAATTTTATTTAATAAAATTGATACTGTAGAAGAAACGACCTTAATAATATTCAAAATTAATTTCATTATGATTAGAATGTACCATCTAGTTTATAATTTTCTTCTGCTTCATATAATTTAGTAATGCAAACGAGTAGGCAAGCATAAATTCACATTATTACATCATAACTGATACGGATCAAATTGAAAGATAAGAATTAATTTATTATAGTTCTAGATATTATCATTCCAGACCAGGTGATAAGTTCGATAAATTACAAGATAATTAATCATAAGGTTAATGTTCAGATCCTTAATCATCAAGAAATATTTTGATGGACAACAATAATACGCCATTACAATATAATCATCTCATAGCTTTGAAGTTTGTTATTATTAATTACAAATTTAGTTTAAATCAAACTGTTTTATTAGTTTCGTTAATTTCTAAGTAAATAGTAATATAATTATTTTATTTATTTTATCAATCACTAATCTGCCGTCGTATGAGAGAAGACCACATCTAGTATTTTGGTCAAACTGAGATAATTGGGATTAAAGTTTTTACCATATTCTGCTTCATAGTGTGGAAACCTTTTTATATGGCTATGGTATCTCCAAATTCCTTGAAGATAAAATTCTACAAAAAATTGAGCAGATGTGCCTTTTTTTCTTATTCTATATATGTATAAAACACAATTTAAAACAAATTTTAGTGAAGCCCTTTTTTTTCTTAAGGCGGCAGAAATAATGTTTTCAGGTGTAAGATTAGATACGTGTCCATAATTTCCTAAATTAACTAACAAATACATATACACAACTCGACCGCGAAATATTTTCGGTTCACCCATCCACATACTGACCATTTGTCGCTTAAGACAGAAATCCAAAGACACAGACGTTATGTTTGAAGCGAAGCATTTTGCTCATTAACTGCGCCACAATGTCTGGTTCTCTTTGAATCTGAATCTCTTTTGTTGTTCGCGGCGCATCGGCCATTGATTTCGAGTATAAGTTTATAAGTTGATGTTATACAGTTATAAACTTACAATTATTACTTATAAACCTATAGTAACTGTAGTAACTGCGAGTGGCTCATACTTACCATGCATGCCTACGATTAATTTCGAAGATGGGCATTCAAACTTCTGATTACCCCGCCACAATAAAAAAGGGAGAGTGTGCTCACGAACTACATTCGCTGTATTTACATGCATACACCTCCTGGTATATTCAGCGGTTCTATGTACTTTTAACGTCACTATTTTCAATATTTCCTTATTACATAATATCTATTCCTCATGTAATCCTATATTAATAGTCGTAGTATCCTAGTATTAATCTGGAAGGCATTAGGTATAGATATGTTAAAATAGAGGTAGGAATGTCCATAGTCTCTTAACTTTACACGACGATTACATTTACGGCGCGTTCCTCAAAAGTCTACGGTTTACTAAAGTCACCAGTTTACCCGTAAACCAGCGCAGGACTAGCACTGTACTCGTCATAATATAACCTACAATCTATATACACCTTTAAAACGTTCTCCACTTTCAATTAAACCGAAAAGCGCACTCGTAATTCTATTACCCGAGCACTTAAAAGCGCAGCCATAAATTACCTCCGAACCGTTCTTCTCACACGTTCGGCACTCAGTAAAAATATGATTTTCACGTTTTCTCATCGTGTCATGCTAACTCGAAGTCTCGCCCATTTACGAGAAAGATACACCGAAATGATCGACAAATAGCTGCCAAATGAGAGGGTGTAGGCCGCTCATTCTTTCAACTGACCGCTTCGGAACCACACCTTTGGAGCCTTTTCACTTAGCCTCTCCATTGCCGCTTGAGTTGAAACCTTCTTGTAGTCTGTGCATGTAAAACAGGCAGTGGATAGCGAGGTGGTGTGATGAAACGAGAAAGCTGCCTTCGCGAAGACAGCCGCCAGCGTATTTGATTACATGTTGTGAGAAGGGTAATCGCGCTCGACGAGCGAACACCTCGAGATCAAACGCGCGGCGGCCGCCGAGTATTTTTGTTTCTATTAAACAACAACCGACGTAATAATGTTTAACAATCGCTCTCGCTGATATGGATAGGGATGCCTGTGCAGTGGAATTGTATGGTTTTTTGAGGTTATGTTGGAAAATTATGTTTTTGTTGGACGAATAAAGAGTTGTTACATATTGTTACTTATTTTTTTGTATATTTATAAGAAATATCGTATGTTATTTTTGTTCTAAGTGATATAAAAGAGATTTCTTGAATACATATCATATAAGTTAAAATGTTTTATTTAATGAAACGTAAAGAGAATATTGATAGAGAGCAAAACATTCACATTGTAAAAGTTTAACCGAGACTAACCTATTAAATCAAAGGCATAGGTAGCTTTCAAACTATCTACTACTTACAAAAATACACTTACCTTCTCACAACATATTCCTGACAAAGCTGATTAAATATAAATAAAACACAATTCAACCGCTGGGTCTCCACGCCTCCCTGTTCCCGCCGACCGGTCTGGCATAAGTGGGCCCACAGATCTCAGATTGTTATTAAATATTTGTGTTGCGAGCGATTAGTGCTTCGCCGGCAATAGTCACCGTGACTGGCCTATTGCGATAGGCAGGGGAACGCCGCCAAAACGGTACACTTAGCGCCTTTGTTTGATAGCCGCCCTGATTGTTGTTCTAAGTAGATTAAGATTCATCCATGATAGGCCTCTCAAAGCGCCGACCACTGTTAAAAGGCTTCTCGTCTCGTAATGGTGCGGAGAAGAAAGTTGGGATAGGTAGGTGGGAAAAATGGTAATTAAGTCCCGGTTACGATATACGTAACAAAGAAATTCGGGCAATATGGGTAAAGAAGTGTATTAAACAAAGTGATGAGCTTTTTAAAGTATGTTTGTACCTATGAATTGTATACGACATATTCCAATGCCAATATTCGAGCTTATAAGTGAGCAAGCAGATGTTTGAATGTCTCGTGACGTGAATGTATATGTATGTATGTGTTGTATACGACATTGTTGTATACATGCATACTATATTAATAAATCATTGAGGTAAAAAGAAATATCTGAAAATCTGTTTATTATAGCGACGTTTATACATGAATTTATAGTATACAAACATAAAATACATAAGCCATCATAAATACATAACCATCCTAATTTTATTCCCTATTGTTCCATAAACAAACACACACAAACAAGACTCAAACAAAACCTAATCCCGTGGAAACAAAGGGCCAAACAAATGGCATGTACAGGCCACATTATAATAGGGTTGGGATCTGTTTTTTGTGGCACGCAGCTCACAATGGGCCGGTCTCTCTCAAAGTGAACGAGATCGTATCGGTCGCTCAGAACCATTAATGCGTGGCCACGCCCCCAGCCATATTCTAAAGGTTATGTGACTATGATTGCGAAGGAGAGAGGCTCGATGTACCAAGAGATGTATAGAGAAAATAATTTGATGAAAATTTAAATAAAATATATCATGTATTTTGGGTACATTGATGTAAATGTTCAAAAGCACAAGTTAAGCAATTGCTTGGCTCTTTGTTGTTCTATGACATGATTTTAACCGTGTTAATAATTTCTTCTGTTAGTATTTCATAAACGCTATAGTAATGATAGCAAAACCGACGATATGTCACCGAGTGTCTGTTATAGCTGAAGCAGAAAAATTATATTACATATAGCCATTTTTATAAACCAGGAATAATAGTATGCTGTGCTCTTTATTCTCTATAGGTAAAAGAAACGAATTAGGGGTAAATCTACGTACGAGAAACTTCAACTTTAAAAAATATTTATAACATGAATATGATGAGTAACTCAAGAGTGTACGTCTCTAAAAACAATAAAATATATTGTATTTATCTACAGTGAAATATGGTGAGCGGCTATAAAACTAATGTTTGCTCGTAACCAAATGTATTGCCATAATCAATTAGCCCCAAACAAGACCATATGGTACAAATGATGATGAGAACGAATAAAAATAATGTCCGAATGTAACACATTCTTATTTTATAACATGCATCAAGCTTGTAATTCATTTTGGGATAGTTAGTGCGAGAAAGACAACAGTACGTTGTTTGATCATAAAAGACATTTGATTAACAGTCGGATCATGAAGATTTTAGTACGTAGGAAGTTTATAAACACCAGATATGTGCATAAATAACCTGTATAAAAATTTATCTTATGAATGATAGCACAGGTAGCATTTCTCCCTACGATTTGGTAGTATACCTAAGTTTATTTGGCGATGATCGTTCAATTTTTTTGTCATATTAATCTATTACTGGAGAAGAGAAGAAATATCGTTTTGGTTTTATCGCACAAAGAAATACGTACATATTTGGTATTATCTGTTATTGTGACCAACCTGATTGCATAACTCAAAGGAATGTTGAAACCCTCATTCACTTAAGGTCATATTAATAAATACTGCAAATCAATCTTCAACACACAACAAAGTTTCATTCCTTAAAATTCACCAATAAATCAATATGAGAACACAAATCTTAATAAAAATACCACTGCAAACAAATGGCGTTTCGACATGATGGATTCGGTATAAATAATTCAACTTCACACTTTTGGTGTTAATATGACTAATGCGCGGTATAGCAACAAAGCCTTCAGGAGAGCCTCACAGCGGGAAGCCTCTTTTGAACCAGCGGCTCCGACGGGATAGTTACCACCCGACAGGTTGGGTGCTTGCTGCCCGACCAAATTTTGTTACGGGGTAATTGGATGGTTGGGTACATATTTATATACATATACATTCATGTCTTTTAATGGCTTTAGGGGAGAAAGAGCTACGGAGAGACGATGGTATGTTCTAGGTTATAATTGTATTGCTTTTCTTATTTATGTTGTATGGTTTTTGTATAGTTTTACTAGTCGCAATGAAATGATTTAATCTAATTAATCAATAAAATAATTATTGTAGTGTTTTCGTAAGCAGGCACTGTTGTATCGGTAAATATTGAATATAAACATCAGTTTTATAAGTGTGATCATACCAATTATGTTAGGTAATTATAAAAACTATTTCATAGAACACCGAATTATACATACAGTAACTCTTATTCTCAAAAGTAACCTCATTGCGATTGTTTATACAGGTATTTGTTTTACATTTTACTGTTTCAGTATTTAAATAACAATTTGTGTAAAAGACAATATATTTCAATATACCTATAATAATAATAAATATACAACTCAACAAATCACACCCTACCCAACAATCAACCCGACAAGTCATCTTAAATCCCACGTGAGTGAAGAATCCCACCTCTGAGTTCTAAAGTACATTTTGGTATTAAGAAAAAACATTTCATTGAGTCGGACGCATAGGCCCTTTGTCCCTTTTAACCGCTTGTTGTACCGACTTAGAAGAGTTGTTGGTTTTAAAATGATATTCTATAGTCAATATTCTTGGCTCTTTTTCGATGTTAACAAAAGGATGTTTTATAAATCTTTAGATATACTTTTAGCAAGGTGTCTAACGAAAAAGTCGTTTTTTAGTAAAATCGTCTACACTAGCTACTCTACAGCTACTATACATATATATCACGTCTGTCTTCCTAAAGAGGAGCAGATATATATCAGAGATCCTCAACTTTTGCTGATACTGACAAACAATTTAAATATATTTGACATAATTTCAATACAATTGACATCCATAACCGTCCTCATACACAAGTGGCGGTTATAGGTACTTCTAGGGTCCTTTACAGTAAATTGTAAGCCCCAATACGTTGTTCTAGTGACTAATTATTTGTTAAAAACTAACTTTTATCCCAAAAAACCGCAAACAACAGTTGCAAAATTAATGCTCTTACATTTAAAACATTGTAACAATTATGTAAATTGTAAGAATGACATGCTTCGATCGGATCGTTCTACGCATGTCAAAAGTTCACCTCCATTGTAATTACACACGGTGGAAAATTAAATTAACACATATGAACATTAGGGGTGTATTTCAACCAGTAAAACATGAACTATTCATCCCTAATAAATGTACTAAAACAGGGTTCAAAAACATTGGTTGAAGAATCCGCCATTTTGAATCATAGACTGCGCGTACCTAATTACAGATATACAACTTTGTGGTTGGTATTTTTCGAATTATCACTTGTGAGCTATTGTCTATGGTAATATAAGGCTTCTGTCTCAATAGAGGTAGGTAGAACTTTGACGGTGAAACATATCATTAATTATAATGTCGAGAGCTCATTTATGATATGCCCATTTGTAATTAATATAGCTTTGTGGGCATCAAATGTGTAATTAGACATGACTACAACAATAATCATAATACCTTTGTTGATGTTTGATACACAATGTATGAGTAATTTTATTCTGTTTTTTATTCTATGTTTAATTATGCTTCAAGCGTACGTATCGGTTTTTTTTTATTTTAAAGCACGGTTATGTTTTATGTAATAAAAGGATTTTTATTACTTTATGTCTAACAAAGTTAATAATAATAATATTGTAGGACACTATTACATCCATGGAACTAGCCCCTTGCTAAGTACATTTAAGACTTGTGTTAAGGGTACTAGTCAACGTATATTTAATAAATATATACTTATTAAATAAGTATAAGCATAAGCAATATAATCAACAGCCACACTGGAAAGCAGAAGAATAGCGTAGTTCTTGACTCTGCCTCCACCGGGAATCGAATCCGGAGCCTCACGATTAGCGTTCAGGTGGTTAACCAATCGCGCCACGGAGGTCATCACCTAACTATTGTACCTGTAAATAATGTAAATGTTTCATTAAGAAGCGCATTTGCTTTTATAGACAGACAACCACCTAATCCAAGAGATAGATAAATGAGACTCAAAATTAATCAACGTCTCTAAAACAGTATTTTATTAAGTTCATTTTTTTAAACACACAGCTGCGTGACTCCGCTGTACACCAATTTCGGTATATTGAGACTTCGCTGGAACGTCATCATAATAATCATAAAGGAAGTGCCAAAGAGCAGTTTGCTCGGCCATAATCAAGTACCAAGGTGTCGGTGTGCCAGTAAAACGCCAAATTAGCTGCGATTCGTGGCAAAAATTGATAGAATTAATTTCCAAATTACTGGGTAACCTGATTCCCTCGCCGCCATGTTGACTTTTTCTTATTTATTATTCCGAGGAACGAGCACTGTTATTCGGTCCATAATTTGTGTTGTGGTCCACCTGCTAAGTTGTTTAAATATTTATAAAAAGCGAAGTTTAATTGAACGCGTATACAACAAAGTTCACGTATTCAATAAGTTTTTGAAACATTACCAACTTTATCTTCAACTGATGGTGACGATATAATAAAGAAGTTAAATGCTACTTAGAATGACATTATGTTATTATGGCTTGTTACCGCCCATGTGTTTTGTACAATTTCGTCTATCACCCCTGGTTGTGAAATTCGTGGGGTGTCGCCAGGGGTTATGGTGAACTTTTTCATGGATGGAAACACGCCATTATGGAACATCGTTAACTTGTAACAGACACTATCTAAATATTTAATGTACTATCACAAATACGATGAACTATTTTACCAAGTAATTTTTAAACAAAAAATTATTATCTATTTGTGCTCTTCGCGTATAATCAACCTTACGGAGTAGTTAGAGACTGGAATGACTATCTTTCTCACTGAGAAGGTCATTTGTCCTTTCAATAACCACGCCTTATCACATAATCATGAAAAAGGTCGCTAGTGGTTGGTTGAGGGCCACGAGTGATCGTGTTTAGTGGCGTACCCTTGGGGAGGCCTACGTCCAGCAGACTGACATATTCTGATTGATTGATTGATCATTGTACTGGTGTTGTGAACTTGACACTTTTACGCCATTCATATACCTAATACTAATTATTACATATACAGAGGACTAATGTCTTTTATCCATCTTTCTTTTCTATTATAAATACGAGTATCAATATTATATTAATTTTCAGTTTTTTTCTTATTGCATAAGTTTTACCTAACCTCGTACACAATTCGAATATGCAAATATATTGACGAGTCCAATCTAAAAACTCTATAACCACCTCAGCAGACAGTCGTAAAAGATCCGAACCAAAATGACGCTATAACAATCGTCTGGAACCCAAATCAGTTACAGTTCATCAACTTTAGACACTGCAACGTGTTAACACATGCAATTTAGAGCATCTCCGATTTAGCGGATCTATATCTAATAGTCTAATAGGTGATTCCGCACGTGTCCGTATTGAATAAAATTCATGCCATTGAAATAGCGGATAACACGGGCACGCGACCACATTGCGATTCAAAAGAACAAATTACACCAGACACGATATTATATTTAATAGAGGAGAAAAGAAACGCAGAACAATCAAACGGCCATTCAAATGAAATTCGAACCAGCTCTAATGTATCGAAATTGCTTAAAGAACAATGTAGACGCAATCAATATTTAAACGCTTTTGGAAAAAGGTAAGAAAAAATACTTATATAATTTGAATCAATCATAGAATATATACTACCTGATACTTAGACATATTAAATATCTTTATTAAGTATATTATATAATTATTATATTATCGATTTTTTAAGCATGTTGAGAAGTTAATGGATCTATAGAAAAAGAGAGATTTGTCAGAAACTATCCAGACAGAGAAGCAGAGAAGAATATTAACATATGTACCTATGCTTTTTTATAATCATAGAGTCGTATCATAACGTATCTCTAAGACATGTAAGTATATATATATACATATTATCATTCATCTTAACATTCAAAACAACTAACTTAGAGTCAAAATAACCACAATACTTTAACTTATATCATCTTTGTTAACATACCTTCCTCTTCAATAAGCACTTGAACAGTAAACCGTGCGCAGGCTAGTTATGCTTGAAATTGATTAGAAGCGGCCAAGACTCATCCCGTGCTATCAACTATCACATTAAACAGGGCGTTTTTGTTTAAATCCGAAACGAATGGTCAATTTAAATAGTGCTGTTATTGGATTTTATTACGAGCTTTATTACGGCACAGCATGCGAGCTTCAACAATTAGTTGACGCGCGAAAATTGTTATTAATTTAGAGTGTGTGCTGGAATGTAATTTGTTTTTATTGTAGATTGAAAGTCCTTGTATGGAAGCTATTGTTTTGAGAATTATTAGCTAGGCTGAAATGGAATGGCTTGTTTAATTAGTCATGGTTACTAGGTATTGAAAAAAAAATAAAACTGACGGCAGTATTTTTAGTCTTGAAGTATTTTTTCAACATGCTCTTTCGCTGTGACGTTGGCTTGATTTTAAATCAACATTCAATATGACTTCTACTACTTTCTAATGCTCGATAAACTGGCGAACGGATGAGACTTTATATGGAACGGATAAGGAACCAAAATTATGTATATGGACCATGTTAATACAATATTAATCGACCCAATGAAACTCACGAAACTTTTACTCCATACTCGACAATGGCATTAAACAATTTGCCAAATCGCGTTGCGTCTCCCCATTGTGCATAAAGAACAGTGTCGCTTCACGGTGCATTACAAAGTCATAAAACACGATGAAATAGTGGCTGTTGTGACAGGAGCCCCCATGACACAAGTAAGCCCATATATTCCGACAACAATGCGGTGAGTTATTGGGTTATTGCCCATGTCACGAATTTCACCTAACCCCTTGTTGCAAACCAGAAAGGCAGCATTTAAGGCTATGTAGAGGGTAAGGTTTGGCATATTTACACTGTTACACACGCAAATATGTACTATAGTACTTAGTGCATGTAAGTTGCATAACATTATATTACTGTAAGCTCTGAAAGGACATGCTGTAACAAAAGGTTGGTATGGCAATGATATAAGCAAGTTTCATAACATTTCCTTTATTTGTTACGTCAAAGCTAAGTCATTACTTTTAAACATCGAAAATTGGCAAATCATCATTAATTCCATATGATAAAAGCTTTTTCTATTAGTTTCAATATCCAATTCTTAATTAAATTTGATAATTAAAAGCTTGAGCTTCATTTTATTTTTGTAAACGTTTTAGTACGAAACCAAATTGGCTAGCTACTCGTTTTTCAACCAAAAGAAATATAGCACTAAGTAAATCTCTCTTAATACAGATGAGAAATTGAATTGAATTTGTTTGCTAGACAGGTCTATATGATGGTGGCATTTGAGACTCGGTAACAATGTAATAAATTGCTAACTCGACGCGATAAGTCACAACTCGGTTCTCGCTAGCTTTCCAACCTACATCGACCAGTGTTAATAGATATTTTCCTTTATAATTTTGTTCTATGAAGGACCAGGTTATGTTGGTTTTATGAAGGTGGTAGAGCTGTGAGCTAGGTATGGGCGCCGCACGATCATAATTCACGCGGGCAATGTGCCGCGAAATCAACAGAAGAGTACTAGAACCAATTGGTTTTAACTACGAGTATATACATACGTATGTATTGTTTCTGGTTTCTAGGTTTGTGATATTCTGTATATAATAAGGTCTTAGATTGTTAGATTGAGTCGGCCATCAGAAAAGATTTAAAAAGATTGTTTGAATTCAATGAAAACTTTTCTTATCGACTTTTGAAAGCTATAACATACGAGTCCTAATTTTTGTTCTGATAGAATGATATTCCTACTGACTGATATACCTATAGAATGACGTATATATTGACTATACACATACTTAATTCTATACTAACCATACAAACAGGTCATCAATTTCTCTTTACCATCACAAACCTTTAGATAACCTACTCGACATATATATACATTTAGCACATTGCTCAAATCAAAACAGTTACACAGAAGTTCGCGCTACCAATTTCTCTATTTTGCCGCAAACCTTTCTCTTATCACACCTCCACATCACTAGTACATTTGTCCATCCCTAGAACTGTCTATTATCCCTTATTAATCACTCAGCCAGCGCCCAGGGCCCTTAATCATCTTGGATTGCAACCTGTCAATACAATGAGAGCGCGAAAGACCGGCGCAATCAAATTGCAAGGAACAAGCATAAATTTATTAACAACACTGAAATATCGATGCATAAATCCCCATCTTGAAGCCAGTTTATCGATGATTATTCTTAATTGGATTACCAAGGCGGATCTTTGCATGCATTCGAAATGCTGAAGGATAGAATGTAGTTACTAACGTAAGTTGATATTACTGGGGCCTTACTCCACTAATCCATTGTAGGCACTATATTACTTCAGTATCGAAACAGTAATACTTCAGTGGCCGTAATTTGACACTTTGGCACATATTGTAAGTATGTGCCTACAATGCAGTAGTGAAGTAAGGCCCCTGTACTTACATGGACATGTTAGGTATGAAATTGAATATAGTTTACACAGAATTTATGCCTTTCGGAGCTCAGAACCACGGATATACGATAATATTTTCTAGGCCGCTAATCTAAATATCGGGGATGTGATATCATATGAAACATTGGTGACAGGTTGCTAGCCCATTGCCTAATATACCTCAAGTACTCCCAGGTACTCTCTTACGACACGACGGGAAGAACGGTAGCTCGTTAGCATTATTCTTCCGTCATATACTAACACGGGACTGAATATATACTATGGTTATATTACTTCGACGTACGTATTGTGTATTTTTAGGATTTCATCAGTTGTTGTTCGTTTGCGTCATTATAAAAGACATTATGACATTCCAAAACAAAATGCTTTTTGATTTAGTGAATCGTTATTTCATTAATGATTATCAGACCAGCCAAAAAATACGACCTCATTAATAAAAACAATATGATTGAAAAAAGCGCGAATAATAAATCACTAAAATACAAATAAAAAAAATTACACATAAGCTTAATGAATAAGTCTCTAATAAAGGCGGGAGGAACACAAATGTTCGTGTTTCTATTAAAAACTGTAAAAACTGGATTGGGCCAAACGCGCCGACTAATTTGTGGTCTACGTGATATTAATAGTGTGAACGGTCAAAAGTTTCCCGGCAGCAACATGGCATTAATTCTCTAATGGCCTATGATTATGATATTTACTGCCTCATGAATTTTGACTTAAGCCACGGTTACCAAAGACTGGATTTTAAAATACGTCGTCGGTGTATTAAATTCTGTAGATTCTTGAAATTAAAATCATGATATTATTTTTAGTATTCTTTAAACTTTAAATATCATTACAGAAGAATGAAAAATTGGTATGGAAATATCATTAATTACGTTTACTGTTATTAATAGTAAAATTTGTAATAGTTAACTTCTGGAATACATTGACTATCAAGTGATGGATTAAGATGTGAAGTTTAATATTTCGTTTATTAAAAATTCCAACATATATCTAAACATCTCCAAAAATTCGCATTATATCTAAAACTAAAATTAATAATACTACAAGTACATATTTTGAAGATCTCACACCCTTTTGAATTCTCTTCAATCCTTTATACAGGATAGAGTAACCGCGGCTTTATGCAAATGCGTCGGCCGAGTTAAAGCGTTGCCTAAATATTAGTTTTGATATTTTCCAAGATAACTTCGTTGACTCGCTATAATTACTAAGGCTACACCACTGTGGGTTATTTCATGGCGTATCGCGTGGACTGACCCATTATTTGCCTTGCGAATTATTCCGCACTTATGCTAAAACATGAGCAGCTTTTCATTATTTTGCTCATGCGAATGTGTAAGTAATTCGACGTAGCTCAGTTGTTTGGGGCTTGGCTCTGTATCAGTTGGTACAGGGTTAAAAACTCGCTTGAGCGTGTACCAATGGAAATGAAGTTTAATCAATTTCTATTTACATTTTCGTAACAAAAAACACATTTACGAAATGCAAATAGCGACTTGGCTTAACCTAACGCGTTCTCGACTAATAATCGCTGTTGGGTAGTCAGAGGTTCAAGTGTCCATCTCCGCAATTACGAAGGTAGTAATTCTATGGCCATCTTGAAGCCACGCGTTGACCAGATACTTAGTACTCAATGTGACAGGTGATAAGCCGTGTCGGCGTTTCTAAGCACTGACTATTACCTATTCGGGGAACAAGTAGGTTTACTCACGATGTTTTCCCTCGCCTTAGTGTTCAATGCATTACATAAATGTATTTTTATTATTCATATGTAGTGTAAATATTGCATGTTAAATAAAACATGATTAGTAAAAAAAAACATGTAGTACAGATGTTTGAATAAGAACGGTTTGGCTACATGGCCGTCTTGAAAACTTTTGTAAATATTGTCATATATTATATAGTATAGTCTTATAAAGTAGGCTTCAATACACATCATGTCCCATTCCTTACAGACCGATATCACAGATAAAATTTCAAAAAAAGAGTTTTTCTACTAACTTAAACTGAATAAACGTTCCAAACTTGAATCCTAAATAAACTGCTGTTACACCAGACCGCACTAGCAAACCCTATTTGAATAAATTCCTCATTAGTTAGGGTGAATTCACTTTCTTGTAAATGGCGCGTTTACAACGATGGCTGCCCGATACGCTACCTGCATGTGATGCTCAAATTATTTTGCATCCCCCAAACAAATTTGTAGCCACGCTATAGTACGAATAGCTAAGTAGGTGTTGTTGAGTGTATAATATAGGTTTGTTACACTAAAGATGATTATCGTTTTAAGAGATCCGCGATTTATACTCATGATTGCAATAAATTTAACTTTATTATATAAAAACTTACGCGATAAATCCCGTTAGTTATTAATCACTAAAGATGATATCAAATAGTGGTATTATGAGGAAATTAAACTGTGTCACAATGCTTATTAATAAAACAAACTAACTAAGTATAAAATAATTTCTGCTTTCCTTTTTATTTTGTTTATATTTTTCTTTATCGATATTTTATCTTTTAGTTATATATGTATAACTAAGGTGATAGGTTTTTGTTTCAATAAGGATTGTTTTCTTTTTAATTATAAATTTTTATAAATTTAATTATAAAATTATAAATTTAATTGCATTTCGGAGTTTAATGACGTGTTGATCAGATGTGTATCAATCAAATTTGATTCAGAACTTACACAGTATCTCTAGATACTTAATCAGCTACCACATATTAATTAAACATCCAACAACAAAGGTTTTACTCTTCAATGTTCCGTCTAATTCATTAAAAATACTCTTAGATACATATTTATCCTTAAAAACCGCATATTTGACCTCTCGCCCGCACCCGTCATGGTGTGTAAATATGTGAAATTTCAAATTTGGAACAACATGCGCGCGAGGCGTTTTTTCGTCGGCGGCTCCCCGAACACACTGGCCATAATGATCCCTTAATTTCGATGATGAAATGATTGTCCACGGTGCAGCCGCTTTTAAATCGGGACCATTAAGTTGGAATTCTCGGCTGAAACGAGTTTGCCCAAGTGCAAAAGGGGCGGGGCTAAAATCGCTCGAATGTAGCGCGCCAAGTGACAAATTGATGCGGTTTCTTTTGTCCCTTCCTGTTATTGTATTTGCAACTTTATTGCTAAGGGTTTGAGTGCATTTTTGAAGGGTTAGGGAGAAGGTCAGATTGATGGGAAAGTTTGGTAGGTTCTAAAGTATGTGGATGAATGAAAAGGTTAAAGGTGTGGAATTTATTAATATTTGGGTTAGGTATGTATCATTTTATGTATCATTTTCTTATTTTTGGTTATTGTTAAAATTGATGGCAGAAAACAAAGCATATAATTAAGTAACTCAATGAAAGATAACACTTTATTATTAAGAATCAAGAATTTCCTAACTTTAAGAACTTCAAAAGCTGTACCTAAAATCTAAACACCTATCTAAATCTAGGTATCACTCCCATACAAACCCAAGCTAAACCTTTCTAGATCCTATTCTAACTAAATCTTTCAAACCCCCGCCGTCTAATAACCCCGGTCCATCCGCTCACAAATCACCGGTATTATGCCATTGACAGACGCTGGCTTACGCAACGCCATTTCGCTTTAGCATACTAAGTGCTAAAAGTGGTAAGCACACAGCCATCAAGGCGGCTTGCAAATTAAAGAGGCTTGCAATCAACCCAGATAAGCCACCACCACAGATTTACCACCTTAACAAACCATTAAAAACATGACCCCTGAACATGAGTGATTTGTTCCATTTCACAGGTCCTGAAAAACTGGTTTTGTTAACGTTGTAAGAGTGTTAATTTGAAATGATAGCATAAGCAGGTAACGTTGGAAGCTGTAGAAGTAATTATAGTCAGTTGTCCCGAGTTTGTTTTCCCATAGTCAATGTTTTGAGCCTATTACGGGGCGCTTGCCTTTGAAGTGCTAACTCTTGCCTGCGGGTGTACTTGTTTAATAGTGTAGTCATTTGAAAGGGGATTAAGTAGTGAGTGACATTGGTTTGGTTTAAGGACTAGATTTATTATGACATAATATAGTTTTTCGCGATTTCTACTCATGGCTTTATGAAGCTCAATTCAATGATGTAATTTCGTACGAAACATCGGGTGTGTATAAGATTGATTGCAGCTGTGGGAAATCTTGCGTCGCACAGACCAAACGGTCTATAGCGGACAGAGTGAAGGAACACTTTGCAGCGGTCAAGAAATTGGATACCAATAGGTCAGCAATAGCCGAACATCTGCTAAACGAGGGTTCAAATCATTGGATTGAGCTTCATAAACCCACTGTGCTCTTTAATGAACGCCGATATTACAGTAGAATTGTGCGCGAGGCGATTGAAATAAAAAAGCACAGTACACTCAATCGTGAAGGGGGTTACAAACTGTCTTCGGCGTGGAATACCGTAATAGATCGCCATTCGGCTCAGCATGATCGTGTGAAGCCACAAGATGCTGTGAGTGTAGTGTATAGGTCGCGTGTTATTGATAAAAACGTAGCAGTGAGGGTAGTCGGAGAAGAATCTGAAAGGGTGCTGCGGTGGAGACGAAGAAATATGAAACGTCTGTCTGCCCGTGACCATGGCTGCTGCAACGTAGCCTAAACGTCGGGTTAATAAAGGTAACTTTATTATATAAAACTTACGCGATAAGTCCCGTTAGTTATTAATAATGTGATAGGTACGTAATTTACATTATATAAAAGTTTATTTTAATTGAAATATTAACTTTTTATCACAATTGTTGTACCCTTCAATATATATTTTATATGCCATTTTATCTCATATATATAGCAAAATCATATCTCATTATTTATAGCAAAATCAGTGGGTTTACACTGAACTCCACAGTCAGCCTGTCAAAACAAAATGCTTTGACGTGTACAAACAAATACAAACAAACCTCTCCACTAGTGTCCGAGTGAGTGAAGGCAATTTATTACGAGACACTGATCGTTTTCTCGACACGTTTAAGAGCAGCTTTACGCCGCACTAATTACCCCTCTTACGGGGACTTCGAAATTTTAATTACTTCACCTTGCAACACTAGGGTTGGCAATCCATCACAGTTTGCATTAAAAGTGGTATTTAAGGCTTAAGTATAGTGCATACTTACGAAAAACGGACCGAAATAATATGCATACCGATTGCCTGTTTATTTAAAACTAGTAAGAGTTTTAATACTTATGAGTGAATCATCTAAATCTCTATTTAGGTGTTGTATAAATCGAAAGATTAACATTTGTTATTTAACGTACATACATACACATCACACCTGTGACCCTGTAGAGGGATAGGCAGATATCGAGAGTGATCTCTCATAGATTTAGTTTGTATATATTGTTTATCAATTTCGCTTGTTCAATAAATACATTACATTATAATAGAAATAAAGTCCTATGTAGATGTGTGTAAAAATCGGCCCGATTATCGGTACTACAAAAAGTACCCTTAAATAGAAAATTAACAATACAGCCTCCCTTTAAGGTAAGCCTGCAATTATCGTAATTGAATAGCAAAAAAACCTTCCGCCAATTGAAATTACAAAGGCAGTACACGACTAGTGACTTTAATAGGCTACTAATGTGCAAATTAAGTTCTGTAATCTATTTTTCTACTTTTTTCGCTTCAGGGACTTTAGTACGAGCTGTTGTTTTATATTATCTGTGACGAGGTGTTAAATTGAATGTCATTGTTTATACCCTGTGTATGAAAGTGTATATCCTATATAACATATGACTAACTCGTGTTAGTGGTTATAGTTTTGAATGTCGCTTAAAGATTTTGAGGTGGATTACGAGTGAACTATGGTGTGAAGATAATGTATGATTTCTGTGCTGTTTAGCTGTCTATAATATAAGGTAAATATAATATTTATTTATGGCTAAATATTTTCTAAATCTGTCTTTAAAATATATCAAGTTCAAAGGAAGTAATCCTTAATATTTGTTGCCCAGAGCCTTATGTAATAAATAATAACAAAATAAGTTTATTAATTATAATATAGGACTTATCTATTATCTATTTTTATGATTTAGTTTGACTTTTCACAAATACACACTCGTACAATATTGTTTTATAAAATATAAATTCACGCCTTATCCTAAAAAAAAAACACAAATTAACATTCCAACACACCCTTCCCTTGTCGGCACTTCAATTAGTAACCGTATCGAACATTACCGATATCGATACAAAGCAATCGATACGGACAAACGTGTTCTCGGTCGGTAACCAAATTGTGAGCACCAATCACTGCTAGCCCCAAGCAGCTTATTACCAAGGATAGGAGATCAAACAGCATACTGGCAACCGTCAATTTTGTGACTATGAAATAATAGCATCTGTAATACTGTTTAACGACCCGACAGACACCGCGGCTGCGAGACTGCAGAGCTGTAGAGCGGGGATGTTATTGGTTTAATATCGATTCTTTTGATTGCGATGTTTAGGGAAGGATAAGGGAAGGTTTTTGATACTAATTATGATAGTTATAAAAATGTTAAACATACGCATATTATTATAATTTAATATGTTTATACGCGATAAATTCGTCTAGGTCGCTTTTTAGCATGAATGTTGTAAATATTAACAAATTTAAAAAGTTGTGTCATCACAATAACTTAAGTTTGTTCTCATCATTAAAGATTATAATATATTATATCAGATTCGATATATTAAATACGCTTTATGTAGGTATCATTAAAATCAGGTATATTTTTGAATACTTTATTTCTTACTTTTTTCATTCTCACAATAAACCTAATTAAATTAACCACTCCACACACCAATTATAATGTAACAGCCTTTTTTCCACACACAGTTCACTCCGCCATTGAAATGCGGTAAACACAGATTATCCTCTCAACACCGTCTTTGTTCTCTCTGGCTTTATTCTATGGATAGTCATTGATTATTTGCGCAACTTCACGTGCGTGATTGAACCTTTCATTCACATATGAGAAGCAGATCAGTTGTATTACAATGTTGCTTGCATGCCACTTTGTATGAGCGAAGAACATAAGAAGATTACGTCAAAACAAAGGAACTCCAAGAATTTCGACGTCTTTATCGATGTAATTGTTCAATTGAGATAAAGTGAAGTATTGTAACATTGTGCTGAATAAGTAATTACGTAGTTTATATAATGTTAGTAATGACTCACTTGGATTGGATGTAAAGACAATCTTTTGTATCCTGACAAAAGGTGATGAAGTACTTGTAAATAATAAATTTTTGACGGCACAATAAAGTAATAAATTAATTTTTGTTAAGCTTGCCAAGAGTTCATGAAACAACGCAACATGCGAGATTTCTACAGTTCTATAGACGAGGTAATACACTTATAATCTTTTCCTTAACTTAGTTATAGACTTCCGAAATCAGGGTCTATAGACAAAGTAAAATACATTGTTTGATGCTACCAATTGTGATAGTTTTAGTCTCCAAATTCTTATTGCTGTTAGAGAATTGTAAGTTAACTATCTGCGTTTGAAAGAAAGAATTAAAAAGCATTTACTTGTAAATAAAGACAGATTACAACATACACAAACAAAGAAACTAACAAATATAATTTAATACAGAAATACGCTTATTTTATAATATGCAACGTGAATCGACGGTACGGTCCAATATGCCAGTTACTATATAGATTCTGTAGCACCGGTATTATGTTGATCTCCACATATTACACACACATACAAATTCACGCCTCGAAAGCATTAACGGAATAGGCAGAGACTATCAAGCGTCACCTAGAATGATGCTGACTAACCATTAACCTTCTCATACGTACTTTTCTATTCTTCGCGCTGCGGCCACCATCACAAATTAACTTCACAAACCAAATAAAAAAAAATCCTTTTATTCACACTAGACGCAGTAATACATATACACAAATTGAGAAAAGAATTAATCATTTAATAAATTACATTTATGGCACCAAGCGCACATGGCAACCCCGCGCAAGTGTGAATAGGATTTGTGTCAGGTAATGTTGATTGTGTGAAATTCACACTGCCAACGCTGATATTCCGACAAACCCTTAAGTACGTACTAGCACTTCTATAAACAAATAATATATATATATATATATATATATATATTATAACAAATGTGACTTAGTACTTTACCTTGCAATTCTGTCTATCCTCTCTGACATTATAAACTTGAATACATGCCTACATCCAAACAGAGTAGTTATTAAGCCGCCAAGATGAAATATTTGCTTGATTAGTTGAAAACAAGCAACAAAGTGTTCGCGATTTATCTGCAAAACTGCTATTAGAATTTAATGGCTAATTTATATCTAGACTGAGATTTATCTAGCTTACAACCTGCCAATAGACGTTTAGTATCCTAGTGTTCCGCTTAGTAATTCATAGCTAGTTTAATGAATGCTTCTCGTGGTATTAGTAGATTATTTCAGATTTATTCCATTAATTTATTTTGCTGTTTTGATGTTCTTGATAGTTTAAATGTTTATTAATTGAATGGTTTGGTATCGATAGCTGGTATACTGTGTTATGTAAGCGGAGACTATATTTATAATTAGTTTTGATTAAAATATGCTTAGATCATTTGTTTTAAAGGATTGTCAACTTTTATCTCTATTAAACAATTGTCGTATTGTGGTTAATGTCATTACTGTTCCTTTAATTATTCGTATAATTTATAGTATGTATGTTCAAATGTAGGTTTATACGTAGTATTTACCCAGACATATCTTTTTTAAAACATTAGGTTAGGTTAGGTTATATGAAGGAATATATATAAAATAGTTACACCGAATATTTTCCTGAAATACATATTCCTATCTAAACCTACTATAAGTTCTACCATTTGACATCTTTGCGGTAACCACGGCAACGAACAAACAACTCAAAACTTCACGCACAATTCCGTCACTTCATTCTCACTTGTTTTTGACACCATGGCAACACAAACCATTCAAATCTTCAATCGCACAATTCGTAAACTTTCATACCGCTTCAAGACCCACCAAATCGCAGTGGGTTCTAATTTAAAAAGTTGCGAACGTATTGCAGCGCATAAATTAGTGCGGTACATAAAGCTGGCCGTCCATTAGTGGGGCAACGAGGTGCAGCCTGCATTTAGCCACTATTAAAGTTTATTTAGCTGAGTCGGACGGCGCTCATTTTAAATTCTGATGCGCTCAGCCCGCGCCTTTCATTTATCAACATTCGCACGCAAGTATAGGCGTAGAGCGATTAAGACATCTAAATTAATAATGTTTTTAAGAGCCAAGCGATTGTTATTCATTTTACAAGAAAAATGGGACCAATACTAATGTTAAACTTTGTTTATAAAAAATATACGCGGTAAGTCCCGTTTTTCATGTAAAACATCTAAATTGAAATATCTTCTACAAGTAATTTATTATGTTAAATCTTTTGCTAAGTGAGACAGGAGATATAGTATATTTTTTGTGAAGTGTATAGATTTGTCAAGCCCAACAGGGCTTAAGAGGTGTGAATATATGTTGGTATATGTATGGTGATTTTATCATATTGAAAATAACAAGTTAATTTCTAAGTACAAATTCTATGCTATATCATGATTCTTATAGATGTTTTTTTTGTTATTAAAAGTTAACAAAGATTTAATATTCTTATCAAGGATCAACATCTTTTTAAAATACATATTTTTTATCTGCTCTATCACGAACTACAAGAGTAAGTCATGCTCACCTTAGGCCCATATTATGACTTTAAGAAAGTAATAATTAACAAATTTTAGTATTTGTACTTATTTGTCGTTAGGCTAATTAGAATGGGATCCGACGTAGGTACTCTTACAAGTTAGGGAAATTTTATTATAATATATACGGCTCATATTTATTTATTATACCTACAACCCTTTCGGGGTAAGAGATTCAGTGTTCACAATCAACTGAGCATGGTGATGGTCTTTGGTTAGATTTATTTATATATGGTAACTAATACATTTGCATTTCCTTTTCCATGAATTGAGTAGTAGAGTCGGCCATAGAAAAATGATTTGACTCTGCTTCAAGAGTTAAATAGAAATTAGCCTACGTCGCGTCGTCACCTTAACTTTTTTTTATATATTTTTAGCCACATATTTATACCGGTAAGGTAAAAACATTAAACAAAATTATATCATAGATATGTACGTAACTATGAACTGAAAGTGTGAAATCCTATACTTGACAGCGCATCTCTTGTAACATGCGATCAGTACGCCAACCGCTCCCGACACTGTAGACAGGGATAGCCTTACCCATCAGCCTTCTAGCCAGAAAGGGAGGCAGGTCCTTCGGCTCCTTTGCTTCACACTTTATTGTGGCTGGCCATTTATCTGATGCGTTTTACGGCCTTAAGCCTTGTTTAGAGGGACGCGAATTTGTTTCTTTAAGGTCTACTGATAGCGCCCTGTTTATTAGAGATCTGACAAGCGACTCCCATTAATGCAAATGGTATTAGGTTTATTGCCCTCCCGGGTAAGGATAGGAAATGGGTAAAGGAGGAAGCTATTTCAACGTAATTAGGGGTTAAGTGAAGAGAATAGTGAATATGTAGGAGCGAAATTGATTTTAATATACATGTATATTCACATGCCTTAATCCCTTTCGAGATGGAGAGAACCTCGGAGATATAACATATCCTAGGTCACTTTTTAGCATGAATTTTGGGGTTACGTTGTCATAATGGAACATTGGAGATAGGTTGCTAGCCCATTGCCCAATAGATTCTGTTTACCCTAGTCCCTTAGTCGCCTCTTACGATATGCCGGGGAAAACGGCATGTGTTTACTGAATTGTTGAATGTTTACGTCTCAGCTAACACAGGACATGATTTTAAAATGGTTTACTCTTATTTCTATTTAGGCTTTACCAAGCTAAAATAGTACCTATACCTAAAGTAGAAACGAGTAGGCAATAAAGGGTGTTATCTATCGAATTAAGTGATTTGGATGAAACACTACACCGCTTAATAAAATAGATATTGTTAAAAGAAGGTTTAAAAAGATAATTACAGAAAGCATATATATTATAGTTTTATATGGAACAAGTTGCGGGGTTACGGGGTAGTCAGAGGTTCGTATGTTCATCTCTACAATTGCACAAATGGTGATTCTGTGACTACCGTGCTACGTATTAACCAGATAGCATTCTAATATGACAGTTTATAAGCAGGGTCGCCGTTCAAAAGCACTGACTGACCTGTCCCGCAACATAAGTAGGTTTGTGTTAGTGTTTTGTTTCACAAAATGTAGGCGTATTAAGCATTAGAGAATATAATTTTTTTCTTTTTTATATTGTATGCCCACACGGTAAAAGAAACCAACTGATTCAAAGTCGAGCCTCCGTCAATACAGCTACCTACTCCGTATTTTAAAATAGGTACAGCGATCTAATTTATATTTAATTAGGCTCGTGTTCATTAAGATAATCAGAGCGAAAAGGTTCCACAACAATCCCTTTAAGTCCATCATAGGATGTTATTCATTTTATGTAAAACTAAACTACGCGGAACTAACGCCTTTCCGTTCATTCAATCACTCAAAATAAGTTGAAAACAATAAGAAGTAGTTATGTAAAAAGAATGAAAAATGGCTTTTTTCTTTTATTAAAATTTCCATTTAGGCCCGATTACAAGAACAAAACAATGGGAAGCAAAACTCGAAAGTAATTGATTGTTATCTAAAGTGTGAGTTGGTCAACTTTCAATTATACCTATATGATTGATTAATCTCCAAATTGGAATCAGATGAACTTTCTTAATGAATTATTCTAATGGATTTTGATTGGTAGGCTCACGTCTAAATGTCCGTTAGAAAGTGTTGCTGCTTATCAGGAAAAGTTTGAAAACATATGTATAAACAACAACACATCGTAAACAAATTAAAATTTTCAAATTTGAACATATTAGATAAATACGAAAAACAATTGAATTCAATCGAACGATTTTCACTTAGAGTTTTTATTTAAAATTGGGGTTGACAAAAAGATATTAAAGCTTGCAATTTAGAGCTCTAACTCTGTTATTTATTATTGTAAAATTTTCTACAGAATTCATCTTAACATAAATAAAAAGAGAGGAGTACCTATCATGTATACATTTACATTCACGTCCTTTATTCACTTCGGGGTGGACAAAACCTCGGAGATATAAAATCTGCTACATCACTTAGCATGATAATCGGGGTTCCAATGTCATATGAAACATTGGTGGCCGTTTTCTAGCCCATCGTCCAATAAATTCTATTTACCCCTATCCCTTAGTCGCCTCCTACGACATGCCGGGAAGAACGGAAGCTTGTTATCATTCTTTTTATGTCCCAGACTAGCACAGACACAGAAGTACCATTATCATTATTATTCTTATTTCTAAAGATAAAGATTTCTAGACCATGAACGGCCAAGTCATAAAAACCATGTAAACACGAGTTTCAAAGTCTGAAAGCGTAGTTCGACAGACAGGCAACATTTGTCAAGCTAATCGTATAGAGCACGAAATAACCAAACGACGCTACAACATGAAACCGAATAGAGTCGGGGCCATCATTGTTTTAGAAACAAAATGTAATGGAGCGAACAGAAAGTATTTCATTTCATAAAAGGAACGAACAAAGCACTTATTATAGCTCGTCTTAATTAATATGATTAATGGTATTGCCGGCTCTTCTTTGAACCCGCCTCGATTTTGCAATCTAAATATGAATTATATTTTATTTATTGCTTCACTGTATAGCATTGTAGTATGGATGAAAGTTTTACGAACATTAACATTTATACGAGTGTTTTCACTTCAATAAATTGGGTATAAATATTACATACGACATTAAGAAATGATGCAATACAATTTATCATTAAGCGTATGTATTGCGCTCCGAAGACATACACCTCCTCATACACACTCAACGACTGTTCTTGAATGTACTTTTAACGTCACTCTTATTGAGATCTTGTAGGTAGAGGGATAGGCCTTAACAAATTAACCACCCTTCAGTTCGTAAATATTTGATTTCCCCTTGTCGAAATCCTTTTTATTTATTTCTGGATGTAATATTGATATTTAATAATAATGATATTACTATCAAAAATTAATTGTTAATCTTAGCTTAACCTTTTACAGCATTACCTATCTACTTTAATTCCTTGACGTTATCGTGATTAAATTCATTAGATACCTACTTTTGTATTTCATTGACCGTCTATAATGATACTTTTCCCTCATTACAATTAGACGGCAGTCACATTACCATTTTATAGTAATATTTGTAATTGATAGTAGCTTACACAGGCTGCCACCTCTATCCAATTTAAAAAGTGGGCGGTAATGTCCTATCCACCGATTAGGTTAATTTTTGATCTACATGTTTGAATAAATATCGTATAAAGTAGCGATGACTATTATGAAATTGCCTATTATAGTTTAGATGATGATTAGATATTTCCTTTTCGAAAGTATCAGTAGTTGGGATTATTAAAAGGTTAAAGTTGGATTTATTTGAAGGTGGCAGTTTTTTAATTTGATGGCAATGGAAACAATTAATTCTGCCATCTCCTTTTAAGGTCAGAACAAATAAGCACGGACTGGTTAGGTATTTGCATTAATTTCTTTTGATATTCAAAGCTGAAGAAAAACAACATATACCTACGTTTGAATTTATAATATCACATATCATAACATAGATGGTAAGAATTACAATCTTTAATACTTATATATTTTTTTCTATTAAGGAGCGTTAGGTACAAATTCAGAGATTTAATGTAACATTGCATTTAAATCCTTAATAATACTACAAGAATAATTTTAATACTAATAGGTACTTAGGTATTTCGTAAAAAATACCTTCAGAGTAAAAATGCCAAATGGAACACAGATTCAACAGATTTTCTTAAGAATACTACCTAATTAATTTCAACTTGTTTTCAAATCCATATCCATTATACAACCAACTTTCTACCCCACTAATCGAATCAAGTAAAAAGTACCGCCAGTCGGCCATGTTGAAACAATTGCAATGCACCTAGCGGGTCACAAAAAATCTTAGCAACTTAACACCTTAACGGCCGGTAAAATGTCACGTTAAAAATTAATTAGTCCAACCAGACCTTTTGTAGAACAGCCGATTCGCCATGAAACCAGTTACCCTTGTAAAACAATCGAAGCCCGCACCTGGCAAAGGGCTGGCGTCATAAACTGCACCATTCCCGAACAAAAACACAAAAACTCCACTCTAAATAACAGTAAAAAATCAACCCTGTTGTGTTGAAAATAGAGTTGCATTTAGATTGTTATTAATGTGAGTTGGGACGTTTTGAAAAGGGTCTCGTTAACGCATCTTCTGTGCTTCGAGGCTTGTTATTGGTGGAAAGTGACAGGCGAGGACCCGCCTTTTCTTAGCCAAACTATGTCCACTGTGAGTCCATTTTGTTGGACTTTTGGCATAGAATGATAGTGTAGGTAAAAGCAATTTTTTGGTAATTGATTTAGGTTGTCTATGGACAATATTTGTAATTGAATTTAAATGGACTTTTTGGATGATTTATGAAATCGATGTAGGTATAAAACTTAAGAGATGTAGAACTAGATAGGTGCATTCTAAACATTATGTAGGTATTAATTATTTTCTAGGCAAGTAAGTACTAAAATATTGTATATTTCTATTCAGAAAAATAGTAATTAGGTAACCTTGTAATAAGCCAAACAAACTTAATAGACAAAGTACCTACTAGTCAATAAGCTAAACTGCTGTACTAGATACATTCCTAGATAAACCTATATTATATTAATTAACCCCAAAATTAAACGTATTTAAATTAAAAGGATGCTCGATCAAATTATGACATTCAGGCAATAACAATCAAAGTAACCTAATAACAACCGCCACAACCCAACAAATAAAATCCTCAACTTAATAACGCATTAGGAATTCAAATAGGTACCAAAAAGTTAATCCACTTTGTAGCTACGAGCTGTCGTCGTAAAAAGGGATTTGTTTGATTGTTTTGTTAAAAAACGCGCTTACGGACATAATAAGGGAAGGCGCTACATAATGAGAGCTTGGCAGGACAATGGCAGGAATCCTGACTGTTTGTCCTCACACGGTCGATACAATTGTGTTTGTCAATGATAAATGGACGCGGCGCTTTCATCTGGCCGCCACAAAGCCGCCGACAGGTACCCTATACACCCGAAAATAAACCTTAACATATAAACATAGAGATGAAACTCCAAAATGTAGTAATAATTACAAAACAGGACCAAATGATACGCTACTAATCAACGGCGGGTATAATCGCGGATAATATCGTTTGAAAGAGCGTTTCGGCGGGTAGTCGGCATTCAGTCGTAATGAGTTTATTCAGGGCCTTAATCGAATGAATCGTGGTAAGCAAATAGTGGTTGGGATGAGGTGCCACGGGATGCCTTTAAAGTTTTGATACGAGTGACGCTTTGTAAAGGAGATAGAGGCTTTCCTACCAGACTTTGGTTCCTTACTAATGCACAGCTATTTTATAGATGTGATGTACATAGTTTGATAGGTTTATGAATGCATTGGATAGAAGTTTCAACACTTATAAATTATTATAATATAATATATAGTACGTTATTTCGCTTATACATACATGTAAATTTACCTCCTTTAATTAATTTAAGCCCATCGTCCAATAGGTTCCCCCCTAGTTCCTTAGTTCCTACGACGGTAAAGAATGGCAGCTAGTTAGCATTCTTTTTACATCCCAGAGTAGCACGGGCTTAGCTTATGTATTGCGTGTGTTTACTGGAATCTCTGGTATGGATTGCTAATAAATTCCAAGCCTTCAACTGTATATGAATCGTTTGAGGCAACTACTAAGTAATTTTAATCCCTCATATTTTATATGTATCTTACACATTATATTACATTAAATAGTTCCAAATAAGAGAAGAAACAAAGATATCGTTTCGTAACTTTACTGAATACGATTATCGATTCGTAACCCTATAATTAAACAATGATTTCGGTTTCTTATTCGATCCATTGTGTAGCAGAATCATAATGTATTCGGTGTATCGATAGATAGATTAATGATGTTTTGTGAATCTTTGTTATAAGTAGTCGAAAAGTAATCTGAAGACTACCAAACAGAATTCATATTCATGCATTTTCATTATATTTTTATGACAAAGACATTAACCCTTGCGAGTTTGTATGAGGATTAAGTGTCCATCTCCGCAATCATGAAGGTAGTATTTCTTGAGCCACCTTAAACCAACATGTTGACTAAGGCAGTACTCAACGAGGCAGGTGGTAAGCCATGTCCATTTACAAGCACTGACTATTACCTGTTCGGCAAATAGGTAGTTTTCCTCACGATGTTTTCCCTCACCGTAGTAATCGGCGCATTTCGCAAAGTTATTTTTATTACGACAATGTACCTATATAGAAATTCATTAAAATGTTCCATTGGTAAACGCTCAAGTGGGATTTGATCCTTGTACCCACTAATACAGAGTCAAGCTCCAAACAACTGAGCTACGCCGAATTATTTATTTTTATTATTAAACATAAAACGTAGGCACTGTGACATTTTAATTTATGTTCATGATTCCTTAATAAGGGGTTATGGGAATCTCAAGGTGGTCTCGTAAAAGCATATGAATCGTTTATGACTACCATAGCGAATCATGCAGATGTATTTAGCTAATTAAAAAATAATCAATGTTTGGTTTGCTTCTATATTTAATTTTATATAAACAGCGAATCAGAGAGAGAGAAAAATGTTCTTTGTCTTATTATACATTATTATTGTCGTATTTAAATGTACTAATTCCTGACTAATTAACTAATTTCTCTCCACTATTTAAGTACATAGACCGCCTATTTTTTTTTATTTATGTATAAATATCTCTAACACAATTACGATAAACTTTCACAATAATGTTTCTCTTAAAGGACCTAGAGTACCCGCCACATAAGGTGGCAGTAGCCAAACTTGGAACTAAATTTGACGTTTCCGCCATTGCGTGTTATTTTGTATGAAAGGTAAATTTAGTATTACCAGCGTTGTGTTTTTTGCCCACTCTTTGTAATTTTTATGTTTGTTAAGGGTGATTATAATAAATTGATTTCTGGAGTTTCTTGTTAGTTCTTCTCCAAGGGTCTCCGCTGAACTTCTTCTTCTCAATCGTTACGCTCTTATCAGAGCGGTCGTGGTCTTCATGACGTGGCATCTTGAGCAGCCGAAATGGTTGGTGAACTAACCTCGGTAAAAATATGTAAAGACAATGCTCAGTGCCATGTTTGAAATAGTTTTTTTACATACATACATACACATCACGCCTGATTCCCTGTAGAGGGGTAGGCAGAGATCACGGATCCCCATTTGTCCCGATCCTGACAGACCACTTTCGCTTCATTGACATTCATACATTCTCTAATACACTCTCGGCTGTTATAGGTACTCCTAACGTCACCTTTTTTCAATATAGCGTCTATCTGACTGTTACATATATGTCTTATTAGGCCGGCCCCTACGTAAACGCCCTTCCACTTCACTCATATATATTCCTTTTGTCAATATATAGTTTTTTTAATTTGTACTTAGATCATAAAATAACTTTCAAAGAGAGCTTATGATAGGGCCTATTTTGAATAAAAATATTTTGACTTTTGACTTTGGTATATTAATTTGTTTTATTTGAGTTTATAGCTCTGCAACCAAAGATCGTTACAAATGAAACCTCAATATAATGTATCGAGCCGTATGGCACAGTGAGTGCTAGTTTTGGCGTGTTTACTGGCAACACTGGATTACGCGACTGTGGCGACGCCTCCAACTGCCACCTTATGTGGCGGGTACTCTATCACTGCTTCGGTAATAGTAAACGTTTTCATTCAATCCAGTCTGCCAATTGATATAGGCATAAATTACATGAGTCGATAGGAGAAAATACCGTTAAGTAACCTTTCTTACTTAAATGTCAGAGTTTAGCTGTTACACGAGCTTATTACCTGCCCATACAGTGGTTACTATTTAGCGAAAGGTGCTATATGGCTAAACGTCGTAACGATGAGGAAAGGTACTGAAACTTCGTTATATCAAAGTACTTAATATATATTTATGTATTGTACATCACTCGTGCTGGGACGTATAAACAACAAAACAAAAGACACAATTTTACATTTTAACCTAGCGCCACTATGAATTGTCATGGCTACTATGCGTTCGCGTGCTTCGAAATGAAAAAATATTGTATTTTGTTCTTATAAACGTAAACCTTATAAAAAGTTACTGGGACTGCACTTTTAGCTTTGACTTAGAAAGGACCTAGCTCAAGTGGTGTAACTCTTACAAATTAATACTTCTACAAACATTGCACGTATGTAAGTATCATAAGATAAGTTATCGTGTAACCCCTACCTAAGTATAAAAACTGTAATGACTTGTATTAAGCTGAATGGCGTCGCTACAAAGGCATAAGGCACCGCAAACGGTCGCAGGGAAATGGTCGCGATTCGGCACGCTCGCGTTTCTATTCTTCACTTCTTAGGGTGGTTCTTGAACGACCACTGTCTGTGATTAAACAGAATTGTAAGTATAATAATGTAGGAAGATATTATACGAAGATTTAAGGTACTTTTTGTATAATTTAATTTTTATTTGTACTTTAAGTTTACAGTTTTAATTTTTGTATAAAAATATGTTTTAGTTTTGTTTTGTTAAATTAAGAAATAGGTAAGTTAGAGATAAGATACACGCTATAACTGTATAAGAAAGATGAATTAGAGTATAGATAGATATATTGTATTAGAGATAAGGGTATATTCACACACTTATACATATGTCGGTACCTATATATCCCGTAATGTTTGGATTGATCAATAATGAAAAACCTATATATTCGGGAATACACACATATATAATACACCTTTTTCTTTTAAACCTCGTTCGATGATGGCCTTACATCAATTGATTAAGTCAGCCATATATAACACACCTTTAATATTGCTAATTAATTTGGGATATTAGAGCATACGGTAGACTATATTATAGGTCTTGAACTGTACTTGATAAACTTTACAAAAAATAAAATAAAAAATAACCAAATAATTGCAGCTAAATAAAAACCTGTCTCTAATCTAATAAATATCCATTTTAGATAATCCCTACATCTGTATAGTTTGTTAATAATACTTTTTATCTAGCTCCAAACTCGAGGCACCATTCAGGAACGCACCATGTCACGTTACCCGTGACAACGGCACAAAGCGTGCAGACAAATTAGATGGAAGATTAACGATGGACCACCGAAGCAGCAGGCACTGGCTAATGGCCAGATACTTACATTGAGAACTAGAACAAAAGACATCAAGACTTACATGTCACATGCTATGTTGTCCAAGTCTACTAATGCGTATTAGCACAATTATAGTTCAATATCACTAAAATAGTGTGAAGTTGGTAGTGAATTAGCAAGTGTCAAAATTCGTCTTAAAAATGGCGATATTTGTCACTTTTGCTGTTTGATGAATAATGTCACACTGTTATTGAATTGATATTTTTCAAAAAGCGTTAGTGGACTTGACCCCTGGTTGTATGAGAGGTAGGTATCTAGGAGAATATTCTTGTTCGTTAAAGAAACAATGAAAACAGTTCAATTACCTCATTAGAATAGTATCTTATGATTTTTGCTTCACTTCACAAATATCCTTTGCTGCACTCACACCCATTATCCTTCTTACATACATACACATCACGCCTGACTCCCTGTAGAGAGGTAGGCAGAGATCACGGATCCCTATTTGTCCCGATCCTCACAGACCACTTTCGCTTCATTGACACTCATACAATATTATCCTTCTTCTACATACTCATCTGTTCTTCACTACGTACACCCGCCTTGAGAAGAATGTCTCAAATTTGATCTGTATATATTCTACGCGGCCTATCCCGTCCATCTTTACCTTCCACTTTGTCTTTTGACACATATAGAGATTTGAACATTTTCTATTTTTCCAGAGAGAATATAAATATGTTTTATATTCTCGTGAATCCTGGCTTGGGTACACACAATAAGGGTCATAATAGGCCATAATGAAAGACGCATCACTCCAATATGTACCACCATAAACCTCTGAACACTACGTGCTACTTTTAAGGGGGCCTACACGTCCTACGTTTTGTAGAACCGATAATCGGGCAGAGTTTCCTTACGACTTTTATTTTATTAATCATATCTACATGTATGGTGTTTATTCTATTTAATTTAACATATAAATTGGTTTTCATCACATTTTTGCATAGCATGGAGTTATTTTAATGTTGTATTTTTGTACCTGTCCTATATGTTGAGGAATCTGTGAATAAATTGGTATCTTTCTAAGTGGTATCTTCATTATGAAACATTTTTGAAAGGTAACCATGTTTGCTAGTTTCTGTATATACTTACTAGCTATACTCTTTACGACTTGTAACACATATAGGATTGACGCCTCTAAGTCCTCAACGGGATAGGCAAAAACTAACGAACGCCATCCCGACAAATCTCTCTTGTTTCACTCACACCCACTAACCTTTCTTACATGCTCTTCTTTACTTCACAATACGTACACCCGCCTTGAGAAGAAAGTCTCCAATTTGATCAGTCCCAAATTGACCTGTATACGTTCATTTTACACATGTAACATTGTACTATTTTCCTCAATTTTATTACAAATAGTCGGTCACCGATTATCGGTCGTGGGCAGGCACCCTAAATCACTTTAGCGAAGGCTGCTG
Organism: Leucoptera coffeella; assembly: GCA_030578115.1. Lineage (NCBI taxonomy): Eukaryota > Metazoa > Arthropoda > Insecta > Lepidoptera > Lyonetiidae > Leucoptera > Leucoptera coffeella. The sequence goes on along the minus strand of JAMBLF010000819.1, from coordinate 82,558 downwards.
CGCGTGTTGTGGCGGAGGCTTATGCGGGTGCTATCCCACGTTTTATTGGCACCAATTGAATTGTTTACGACCATATTTAGACTCACAGAGGTGTGGCGGTATGCGTAGTGAAGACCTAGGTTGTTGTTAAAATGGGAATCGTATAGAATACATACCTAAATTAATAAAGTAGGTTCCATGTAGGTAAAAGTTATTTTAAGTTATAAGTAGGAATTAAACATTAAAGCGGCTGTAGCCAAGTGGATAAGAAACGTCGTGAGGAAGCCTGCTTATCCCTCGGGATAGGTCATAGCCAGTGCATATGTACAGCGATATGATTCACTACCGAAATTTCGGAGATGGGCACTCAAATCTCTGACTATCTCGTCACAATAAAGGAAGAGTATACATACAAATCGTGAAGCGTATGTTAAGTTATGTAGGAATTAAATAATTCATATGAATGAACAGCATTTCTTGATGAATGATATTTATTTAAATACGACTTATGAGAACAAGGCCCTTAAATATTAACTAATAACGAAAACTTATATAAGATGTTCTACAAATTAGATAGAATGAACCAGATTATCAGTTACATTTGATGAAAATAGCCAAATAATATTTTATTTAATCTGAAATGTACATAGCATAAACTGTTTTTGAGAAGGAGGAACAATTTTTTTAAGTAAGTATATGATTTAAAAAACAACTAAACATATAAATTTTTAAGCCCAAACTATGAATATTCCCAGACAAAGAAATGACGTGCCTAGGCAAGAATTCAGTGTATTTATCCATTTACAAATGCTCACTAAAATATTTTATGACAACAATCGGGTTCTTATAAAGCTGATAAAACGTTATGTTAAGTATTTATTCAACACATAACATAGGTATGGTTATGATTAGTATGTGTTTGCGAGAATTGGTAAGCTTATTTATTACTTTTGGAACAATAATAAAATGCTTTATTAGAATATTTGAGTGGTCAAAGATCAGAAGAATAAATATGGTTGTCACTCAATACTAATATAAAACTATTCTTGTAGTGCTAAAAGTTAATTTAACTATAAATTAACTAAAATTGTAATAAATGATTTACAATAACTTTTCCTGCTCTTAAAATAAATGTCTTAACAGTTTATCTACTGATACGTATCCTTTGTCATCTACCAACCCCAAACTGTTACAAACACACACAATAAAGCCATATAAAATATTCAAGCACCCATATACAACTCATTTGACAAAGCAACCCAAAGGTTTCCGGTCCTAAAAAGGAGGTTTCGACTAATTATGAAGTTTACTGCCTGCAATAATGAAGTATCTTTATAAAAAAGCACCGACAAACATTCTGGTGGCAATCAATTAAAACAATATTTGAAATGGGCCTAACGTTGAACGTAAAGGTTTCTTGGGACAGCTGTGCTGCTCTCTCGTATAGGTGCGTCCTTGTTGCTGCGCCGAACCGTCTGTGAAGCCTATTTAGTGGGTGCAGTTCACACGAGAAGAAAATATTTTCATAACATACATAACATACGCTTCACGACTTGTGTATACACACTCCCTTTTTATTATGGCGGGGTAGTCAGAGGCTTGAGTGCCCATCTCCGAAATTTCGAAGGCATGTTAGGTATGGGTCACTCGAAGCCCGCGTTTCACTTGATAGACAGCACCCAACGTGATAGGTAGTGAACCGTATCGCCGGATATAGGCACTGGCTAATGCCTATCTCGAGGGATAGGCAGGTTTCCTCACGATGTTTTCCCTCACCGTTAGCGACTGTAAATTATGTAGATAAATGAAATACACATATTTTAAATTTCGAGCCGGGATTCGAGCCTAGAACCTTTTCTCATAAAAAGTCCGAGTTCTTACCCACTGGGCTACAGCCGCTTCTTTACTGGGCTACAGCCGCTTCTTAAATAAAATATTTTATTTTAATATATTATGTAGAATACTTGTATATTACATTCACGTCACGTCAGGGTCCCTATCTCTGTCTCTCGGGAAGGAAGAGAGTAGGAATTTAAATTTATGTTTTGATCTTGGCAATACGTTTTCGCTTCATTGACACTTACACTCAGCGGACAATTGACGTATATGACTAACGTCACTATTTTTAGATTGTCGTTTGGAAAATTAGTATTTATTTTCCTGTTAAACTACAAAATTGTTGCATAGAAACTGATCAAGCAACTGGATTCACAGTCTAACCGTTCAAGCTACCTTTTACTACTACTAACTTGTTTTTAAACAACCTTCACGATGCCGATGCGACAGACACTGAAGCCTTCTCAGATAAAACGTGTAAAAGTAAGATTTAATTGGTTTCATTATCAAGGCGGTCGTACGTAGCGTGAAACACAGATGAACATGTATGAGAAGATATGAGTGGAGCAAGAGAAATTTATCAGGACCATTCAATTGGCGATCGATAGTCTCTTCCCATTACGTTAGAGAAATAGATGCTCGAATGTACATATTATATAAACATGTGAAACTCAATCAGAACATCCACTAGTGTGACCCGGTCTCTTCGCTCCGTCTCTTGAGTTATGGGGCACCCTTTGAGACGCCCGAACGGTAATTAACTCGGGCTTAGTGAGAAACGGTACTCGTTAATAGAAAAATAACCAATTAACTCAATGCCTGTACAAATGTTTTTATAATTCCCTATTTACTTCTCCTATTCGTAGTATGATGGCGTGGGAATACTACGGGTTTGGTGAGGTGACATTTTAACTGTGAAGAAGGTATGGTTTTAATATAATGAATGTAATAGGAGTAAAGTTGTATTAGTTTTTTATTGGCTATTTGGTCGCGACAACGGCTTAATTTCAAAAAACAAACAAAACAAACGCATTCACGACCATTAACCCTTGCGGGGTAGTCAGAGGTTCAGGTTTCCAATTTGTTGGCAATTGTGAAGGTAGTAATTCTATGGATACCTCGAACCCACGTGTTGACCAGATAGTCAGTGTTCAATGTGACAGGTGGTCAGCTTTGTCGCCATTTACAAGCACTAACTATTACCTGTTCGACGAAAATTTTTAGCTTAGTTTCATTGAAAATGAATTAGATTGTTATACACCAACAATACATAACATATTATGATAAAATGAAAAATGGAGTAGGAATAACCGGAGTGTTATGCAGAAGTAGGGTTATATTGGAAGTTTCTAAAGATGTGTTTAGATCCACATTTTTCCAGGTTCAACCAATTAGAAGTAGATACATAAAACTGTAAATCGAATATGTATGTCGAGTTATAAAGAGACAAATGGCGATCTGTTCCTACCTATCCCTCTGTAGAGAAACCAACGTGATATTTCTATGTATATATTCAAAACAATTAAGGAGCCATATTATCTCCTTAATACCTACCATAAGCCTCTCGAAGCGACGTGAGTGAATCGCTAACCAACCCGATATACTCTCACGGCTAATCGAGTTTGTCGGTCGATTTTATCTCCAACGCTTGCCCTAATAGCTTCGACGCCTCCCACTCGAATGGGCTCCACACATCTATCATACCTCTATTTGAAACAGGTCTTCATATATGGATAGGAGATTGGATACTTTTTGAATTGAATACATATACTCTTATCGTATCTACGTCTTCCTACAAAGGGGGAGATATAAAACATACATACGTACATTCAGGCATCTACGTCCCCAATAAGATAGGCAGTGGCTATGGATCGCCACGTGGAACGATTCTGGCAAATGTCTCTTGTTTCACTCGCACATATTAACCTTTTCGTACATGCATGCATAACATACATAACCCGAGTTTTATTAGATAGACAGCACCCAAAGTGATAGGTAGTGAACCGTATCGCCGTATATAGGTACTGTTTATTACATATTCTTAGGGATAAGCTGGTTTCCTAACGATGTCTTCCCTCACCGTGATGTATATATATATATATATATATATATATATATATATAAATCAGGGCCGTAAATATCGTGATTAGAGCTATCGAACAATGGCTATTATGTTCGTTGCAATCACGGGCCCGACATTGTTTATATAAAATATATTATATATATAATAAAAACGATTGATTCACAATTACAACACACGCGAAGACATAAAACAACTTTTCAATAGTACAGATTTTAACACAAACACACAATTAGTTCTTGTGTGTGCCATTGCGGTGTAAAAAAGGTTCCGTCTCAGCTTGTGTGTTACGAATGGTGTATTATGGAGGTCCACTTCAATAATGTAAGCATAAAGGCCTTAACACCAAAAATAAAAGCAGCCAATTGTAAATAACAATCCGGAAATGACACCTCGATATAAACAATGTCGGGCCCATGATTGCAACGAACATAATGGCCATTGTTCGATAGCTCTAATCACGATATTTACGGCCCTGATTTATTGGCGGCTAACAATGATACTGTATTTATGGGTAAACTAACGGGATAGTCTCCTCTCGTATGTTTTACTAATATAATGAATGCTTTGGACATGTTATGCGGATGAATAATAGTATATTGACAAAAGAAATATATGTAAGTGAAATGGAAGGGTGGTTACGTAAGGGCCGACCTAAGAAGACATATGACAGGCAGATAGACGCCATATTGAAAAAGGGTGACGGTAGAAGTACCTATAACCGCCGAGTGTGTATGAGGAGGTGTATTAGTGTTGTTGAAGCGAAAGTGGTTTGTGAGGATTGGGACAGATAGGGATTCGTGATTCTTTCTACTCCTCTACAGGTAAACGGGCGTGATGTGTAGTTATGTAAATTTATGTTTTATTCTAGCCAAAGGTAAGTAATATAAGTAAATGAAATAAATGAGATGATGAGCAAGCAACGTATTATCAATATTTTGTAATATTGTCATCACAACGATAAAAGTAATGTATTATTAAATGAAAGAAGAAATGTAATTTATATCCTCAAGATTCGGTACATATGTATGTACATATGTATCTTTGAAAATACTTTATTTTATCGTCTATCTCTATTACACTAAAATTTACAAGCCCAATACATAGAGATTTCCTATCTCCGTATCTAAATGAAACAATAGGCAAACACGTTCCAAGGAATTAGTAGCTACCAAACCAAAAGTGATAGCAAACGAACAAACCGAGGTTACACAGTACTTCCGCTAGAGATAGGAACTTTGATAATTTATTAATTAATCTCACAACGTACAGCCTTTAAGTGGCCTCGAACACGAAACGCAAAACAATGCTCCTAAAAAGCTTTTCAATTTTTCCTGGCAATATTGAAATTTTCCATTGTGCGGGCTTCTTTCTTAAGGGAAATAATGCGGAGTTGCTGTTCTTATTATTCATTGAGGGGCGAACGCCTCGTCATGATTCAACTCATTTTTTAAAGTTACAAAACAAGTAAGTCCTTTCAAACGTAATGGCTTCGATAATAAAGGGAATGAATTTATGAGTGGCAAGCAAAGGTCGGTACGCGGCGTAAATTTGGGGTGCTTTGATATGGGAAATGCGGGGAAAAGAAAGGAAATATACTAGTGATGAAGTAATTAGGTTCTTACAGTACTTATTAAGTACATAGGTAATATATATTTGATATAGATTTACGTATCTTTTGATGTCAAATTGGTATTTCATTGGAATACAGAAAGTATCTACAGTGTAGATTAGCAATATTTTAGACTAGGTTACCATTGGCATTTATAGTAATAACGAATGAAAAACGCATGATCAAATTCATTTAGTTATGTTTATTAAATTATTGATACAGAGCTTGGTGCATATTGTGATTCAAATCACATCGGAGTATAAGCTGTGATATCATCTCCATCCCAATACATCCAATGAAAGAGTCAAATTGAATGGATTTCAATACTCATACATGAATAAACCAGAGCGTCACAAATAGAAAAATCCAATGTTTAAATTAGTCGGCCGCGTTAATAGAGGCGGGATGAAAAAGTATAATTGCCACGGGGTGTGGATAGAAAAAACACATTTGTACCATTGTCATTAATATTGGTTAGTGAAAAAAGCGTTCACACCTCCGGCGCGATAACATGACAAATGCTGCTCGGCTCAAAGCGGCCGCCACCGCCGCGGGGCGCCATCTCTTTATTAATTACCGCAAACACCTTTCGGGAGATAATCTCGCTTCGTTCACCCAATAGATTTAGATAAGGTCGAATTGAATTCGACTTTTGTTGGGAACCGGGACCTTGTACTATTGAACATTTATTTGTTCGGAACTTAATTATGTATGGACCCAACAATGGGTTAGTTAAGGCGGTCGAACTACCTTGAGAGAACTTCATGGAAAAACAATTACTATTTCCTATATATAGTTGTTGAGAATAAACGGAATCAATAGCTTGTATCTCCTTAGATTCGAGTAAATGTACGCTTACCGTTAACTAGTACAGATCTAACGTAAGACCTAAACAGTAAGTCTAGGTACTTATTATTCCTAATGACATGTCCTTTAAAGGGTAGACACACTATAGTGTCTCTAAAAGAGATTGAACAGCTACTGTGGCTCATTCACGACCACTTATAGCTAATGGCAGAGTAGTCAGAATTTCACGAGTATTCAATGCACAGTGTATGTAAGGAGTTTACATAAAACATACGCTTCACGACTTGTGTATACACACTCCCTTTTTATTATGACGGGGTAGTCAGAGGCTTGAATGCCCATCTCCGAAATTTCGAAAGCATTTTAGGTATGGGTCATTCGAAGCTCGCGTATCACTAGATAGACAGCACCCAACGATATAGGTAGTGAACCGTATCGCCGTATATAGGCACTGACTATTACCTATCCTGAGGGATAGGCAGGTTTCCTCATGATGTTTTCCCTCACCGTTAGCGACTTTAAATTATGTACGTAAATGAAAAACACGTTTTATACATGGCTATGAAATCTGGGGTCTTAGTCCATTAAACCTTTTTGCGAAATCCTAGTTCAATATCATCTCAGTGACTATGTGAAGTTGTTAGTGAAATAGCAAAAGTGACAAATAGAGTATGGATGCCAATGAAGCGAAAATGGTTGATCAGAATCGGGATAAATGGGGATCTTTATACGTATATGTGGAAACATATTGACCATTTATTTACTATATGAGTCCGGGTCGTATCACGATAAATTAATAAAGATATAATTACCTTTATTCCACCCGACGTGATTTTAAAATAATATGATAAGGGAAGGTTGCGGTTTGAAAGAAGATATAGTGAATAAAATTGAAAAGGGCATGCTTCGATGGTTTGGACATTTTATGCGGATGAATGATAGCAGATTGACAAAAGGAATATATATGAGTGAAGTGGAAGGGCAGTAAGGGCGGGCCGGCCCAATAAGACAATCAGATTGACGCTATATTGATAAAGGGTGACTTTAGGACCTACCTATAACCGCCGAGTGTGTATGAGTGTCAATGAAGCGAAAGTGGTCTGTCAGGATCGGGACAAATGGGGATCCGTGATCTCTGTCTACCCCTCTACAGGGAATCAGGCGTGATGTGTATGTATGTATTTATGTTCACTCGACGTTTCGACCCAGTTGCATAGGCCGTGGTCAAAGGCTGACTATTAGGACCATTCCTAATCCATATAACAAATAAAATGATATAAATCGCGAGTCTTTAAAACTAACATATTGACCACACTGTAAAACCTAAAGGAACAAATGCTAATTTCCGTAACAAACACGTTCCACTAGTCGCGTGCTTTGGAATAATAGTCCCAAATTAATGTTGCGGCTTATTCCAGCCGGAGGCGACAGTAACATGTGTTCTACGTAGCACAGATGCTATGTCTTATAGTTGTATAAACTTGCATTAGCAATTCAGTGATAAGGGTTACAAGATAATTTAATGTACTTCAGAATAACATATATATTAAACGCCTATCAATCCCTTTCGGGGTGAAAATCTTGGAGATTTAGTATCTCCTAGGTTACTTTTTAGCATAAATATGCTTCAGAATAAATGTGATACACATCTATATCTTTTGATAAAAATAAGTAATAGACATTATATCACGTTAGGTGCTGACTTTGTGGTTACATGTAAATTTGAGGAGTTTATATAACCACTCTACATTTTCTAAATGCAGTTGTATAGGTAATTGAATTTGGAAGTGGGGATAGTTCGTTGCGTAAAGAATTCAAAATTACTATCAATATTATAATTTAAATTTATATTAAAAATTTTGCAAAGAAATACTCTACCGACATAAAAACGCAACCTTTTATAAAAACGTAATCCGTTGAACCCACTAAAAAGGTATACACACTTAACACTTTATTCTAACACCAATTTTTTAATCCTATTTGCTAAGAGGGATTAAATTCACACCATTGTAACACCAAATATTGACTTCGCAAACAATGTTACATAAATAGCACTCTTCAACTAAAATCGCAGGTAGGCGCAAATATTTGGCTCTTAATAGCATGTTTTTTCAGGCGCCGGCGTTTCTCAAAGGATTCATAGCACCTATGGTCTATCATTGGGCTGCGATTGCCCTGTTTATGTCTGAACAGGTGACAAGGGTTGTGGAAAAAAGTGTTATTAGTTTGATTTCGGCTTCGTTTCTGTCATTCAAATGTTTTTGTGCTTTTGTGGTGTGATATTTGATATAGCGAGGTTTTTTGAGCTCTTTCATGTTTTTTTGTAGGCAAAGGAAGATTATGGCTTTATGAAGCTTGTTAATGAATAACGGGTTTAAGGATTTCCTTTTACTGAAAGCTTAAGGGTTTCTAAGCAAATGTGGAGTAGCTTCGTTATTTAAAAGTGTTGCTGTAGTTTTGCTACATTATGGAATATATAAGAAGTAGGAATATTATTTTTATTATAGACTACATATTTTATAATGTTGTACAGCTGCTTTAATAATAATAGTAGACAGAAACAAAAATTCGCGTGGTTTTATGGAGATATAAAATGTTTACTTTGAGCTAATGACTTGAATTTCAAAATCTAAGCAATAACTAGTCATTTTATGATATAAATTTTTTCACTTTACTATTTCAAAAACTGATAACTTTTTGAAAAAACGACAAACGCGTTAAAAACCATTAACCCTTGCGGGGCAACAAGCACTAATAATTACCTGTTCGGCCAACAGGTAGGTTTCCTTATGATGTTTTCCCTCACCGTTTAATTCGATACATTACGTAAATGTGTTTTTATTGGAAAAATGTACACAGAAATTCATAAAACTTTTGGAAATAGTTTTACAAACACATGTACCATTCCTTACACTATTTAAAAGCTACCTACCTACATCCATTTAATGTAACAAACCATAGTTTGTTACCCAACAAGCAAAAAACTTTGATACCCCAATTCTTCGCCCCATTCCAGTCGGGGGTGGCTCCACCTATAAATATTGAATTTTATAATTCCGTGTAACAACCATGAACTATGTTCTGAAGGCATTTGAACCGTGCCCAAAGGTTTACAATGTACGCGTAATGGCATATCTGATGCGTTTACTTGAATGTTGCCATGTCTTTTTGTGGCTGTAACCGCTGTGCTTGTGTCTATTGAATAAAAAAAAATTAGGGTTGGGTTTGAAGGTAAGTTGACAGGAATTGTAGATGTATATTCAAATTAAATGTTGTAATATAATATAGTTTAAATTTGCTTTTGTATTGTTGTGGTGCATGGATAAAATGTAGTGATCTCCCCTTATCTAATAGTATTAGGAACTATATACATATAATACATTCCAATCATATTATTCACTACATTTTTTAATCGGCTTCCTATTTAACAAAATATTGTATGCAGTGAAATGTATCAGAATACTATGATTATTACTCAAGATTCAATTTATATGTTAAAACTACAATTTCACTATAGTTACATACATACATTCACGTCCTTCAATCCCTTTGGGGGTGGACAGGACCTTGTAGATATATCTCCTGGTCACTTTTCAGCATAACTATCGGGGTTGCAATATCATAATGGATATTCGGTGACAAGTTGCTAGCCGTTCGCCCAATAGATTGCAATCATCCCAGTCTCTGAGTCACCTCTTATGACATGTCGGGAAGAATGGCAGCTAGTTAGTATTCTTTTTGCATCCATGACTAATACGGGAGTTTTCCTATAGTTATGAACATAAATTGAGCATTAACGTATTATTATTACTCTACCCCAGTGACATTTTGCAATATTACCTTTAATGTGAAGATTGTATCCCTTCCATTCTAAGGGACCATTATAATCGATTATTACATTCTAAATAATTACCATCATTACCGTATGGCTTCTGCACATCACTGTATCCATTAAGCGTGTAAAAGATATCAATTTGGACGATTTCGCGGGATAACCTGTCATTTTCGAAATATCACCCATAAAAGTGCTATAAAAATCATAAGGGGACACAAAAAGACGATCAAGGACCAAATTGATTCAATGGAATTTAATTATGCCATTGTGACATACCGCGTGCAAAATGATAGGGTTAATCCGCTAATAAGGTTGCTCTAGTGATGGGGAAGATGGCGTTTGATATCGGTGTATTTTATTCAAGTATTTAATGTCTACTTTATTGTTTTGTATGTCCATTATTATGTTATCTACTTTGTTGTTCTATCTGTCTATTACTTATTTACGTGCCTTTATGTCAATCTTATAGTTAATTTTACTACGGTAATTTTTTGTTAAGACATTATAGTAAATAAAGTTTCTAAGATTATATTATCGAAGAAGTAGATATAAATTAATTATCATTAACGTTTTGTCATTAAACGGTGAAATCATGAAAAATAATTAACAGATGTTTTAAAGGTTGTATACTAAAAATGCAGGATCTGTCTGCAACAAGAATACATAATATTAATAATACATGTAAATAACTTTTTATATCTACAACCTATTTTCCACAATTAAACCCTTTAAACTCTCTGAGAAAATAATTGTATTTGTAGCTGAATTTCAGATAATATGCATGACATAGGTATATAAGTACATGAAGGTTTATTCCGTTTTTGTTTAGAATAATGTATTTTCATTTCAAGACATTTTAAACCTACTAAGCTAAATAAACAAATACGGATCATCATCTCAGTAACAAAAGAAAATTCTACTCTAGAACTTCCTAACTATTTAGAAACTATGTACAGATCTTCTATCAGTAAAACAACCTATTCGATGCAACATGCCTTGCCCATCCCTAGCACATTACCTGTATAAAGGGTTAAATTGCTGGGAAGCGCATGGGATGCTTCTGTCAAATCATGTAATGCCCAAGATTGAATTTAATGGGCCTGGAGTGCAGGCAATACGTGGGCAAACTGCAGATAGATTCTACAGCCAAGGGCCTTAGTCCACTAATGAACTATGACGGCGATACAACTGCGTTGCTACTGCGTCTCTGCTGTAAAAGTGGTAGTCTGCTTAAATTTTGATCTATTACAGTTATTATTACAATAGTGTCTCAATAGTGAGTCAGTACCTTCAGTGGCTTCTCAATACCGCATTCGCTTACGATTGAGCATAGATAAAACTGTCAAAATAATAGTACCAAAACTAACGCGATTGCTCTGATTTTGAGGCACGATTGATTAGTGGAGTAGCTTTTTTGTACTTCAGACGCAGTTCGATAGCGCTTCAGTGGTATAAAATTGTTTGTTGAGTATCAAGTGTCAAATTACTACAACTAAAGTAGTATTGTATCACTACTGAACTAATATTGTGGCTAAAATGCATTATTAGACTAAAGCCAAGATCCCAGTTAATCTTGTAGTAGTAGTTTATAATCAACTATATAGATTGACAAAAGGAATATGTGGGTGAAGGGCAGTTACGTAGGGACCGGCCTGCGCATTAAAATATATGACAGTCAGATAGACGCTATATTGAAAAAGGGTGACGTTCGAAGTACCTATAACCGCCGAGTGTGTATGAGTGTCAATTAAACGAAAGTAGTTTGTGGGGATCGGGACGGGTTGGGATCCGTGATCTCTGCCTAACCTCTCTACTTTGAAGATTCCGTGCTTTGTATGTATCTAGTAATCTATCAAGCGCTTGATAGTTAATCTATCAAATGATATCTGTAGGGCGATGGGCTAGCAACCCGTCACCAATGTTCCATTATGACATCGAAATCCCAATATTCTGACTTCGGAGATGTTATATCTCTGAGGGTCTGTGCACCCCGAAAGGGATTAAAGGATGTGAATGTATATGTATGTGTAATTTATCGATACTTTCAGTGGAATGGGAAATAAGGTTAAGGTTGATTAGGATACCTACTGTGTGACGTCAAATATACAGTTACAGTTTGGAGTAAATAAGGGCATAGATAGAAAATTATGGCGTTAGGCAATGTCGTGTCATTAATTTAGGTTCAGATTGTTGGATACAGGCTAAATATAGGTGCAAGAAATGGTGATTCAAAGGTTCATTAGAAACGGAATAGGTCAGAGGATTTGATATATAGCTCTAAGAGAATCGACATTTAGTATTTCTAATGTGTAGGTATAAGCAGGATATCTGCTTGTCTTTTAACTTGATGATAGTATTTAGGTACCTTTATGACTAATAGGATGCAAGTAGTGGTACTAAGTACCTACTAAAAATGAGAGATACACCATGCTGGATATATTTAACAAGGGATGGTTTTATTTTGTGTATTGGTATCGCACCTAGATATTTAATGTTCATATTACTATTTAAGACTTACTACTTTTAATTATTAATTAACATAGCTGACTAGTGCTTTTATCCAAGCCTAGATTGGCATGATGTACCAAGTTATGTAGTTTCTAGCGTTCTTCTTGGTAATTAAAGTGATGAAAAGATTTATTAAATGTATGTGAAAGATACATTTTTATATGAATATAATAAATTGTTATAAAAATATGTTTGAAACATCTCGGGATAAAGATTCAATAATAGTCTTGGTTTCAAAGTAAAATAATAAATAACAAATTATTGCAATTTTTTCAAGCCTTGAGAAAAGAATGTTAGACCTTTGACACTTAACAATAAATGATAGTGTAAAAAAATGGGAGCGTTTTAAATTTTGCGAAGATATTATGGTATTCGTAGTTATGCCTCATAGCTCCCACATAGAGTGTGCCGCCCGTAGGAGCCTCCTTTGCGGCAGAATCAATTAAGCAGGACGAGTGGCGACGCCTCGGCCGAGCAGCGCTCCTTTAATCGTCGCAATTTCAAAACAAGCTCAAAGCGCTCGCCATGTAGAATAAATTTCGTATAATGTAAACGTGATAACAATTTAAATTCTTCTGTAACGGGCGCGCAGCCGACAAAAACAACAAACAAATTGCTACGCTGCGATTGGTGGATCACTCAGCGAGGGAGGCGCCTAAGCCCCGCCCCCTCGGGCGCCTCGGCCGGCAGCGAGCAGCGCGCACCAGTGGCCGACAGGAGGCGCTGAGCGGAGCGCGTCGCCATGCCCCGGCCCACGCGCGAGTCCTACGGGGACCAGAAGCCGCCCTTCTCCTACATCGCGCTCACCGCCATGGCCATCTGGAGCTCCCCGGAGCGCATGCTGCCGCTGTCGGAGATCTACCGCTTCATCACGGACCGGTTCCCGTACTACCGGCGGCACACGCAGCGCTGGCAGAACTCGCTGCGGCACAACCTGTCGTTCAACGACTGCTTCGTGAAGGTGCCGCGGCGGCCCGACCGGCCCGGCAAGGGCGCCTACTGGACGCTGCACCCGCAGGCCTTCGACATGTTCGAGAACGGCTCGCTGCTGCGCCGCCGCAAGCGCTTCAAGCTGCTCAAGGGCGAGAAGGCCTCCCTCAACGCGGAGCTGGCGGCGCTCGCCTCCTTCAACCGCGCCTTCCTCGCGAGGCAGGCCAACGTCAACGCGCAGCCGCCGCCCGCCCCGGGAGCGTACCCGGCGGTGCCCATGTGCCCGCGCCTCAGCCCAGACCCCGCGGAGGCGCCAGACACGGCGGCGCTGCTGCCGGCGGGGCCCCGGCCGCGGAGGGCCTTCACCATCGAGGCGCTGCTGGGCCCGGAGCCCCGGCGCAGTCCCTCTCCCCCGCCCCCGCCGCCACCCTTGCCCCCCGCGGCGCCCTACCTGCTGGCGGCGCAGCGCTACCACGCGGAGCTGCTGGCCAACCTGCAGCAGAGCTGCCTGCCGCCGCTGTGGACGTGGCGCGACCACCAGTTCACGCACTACACGCTCAACTCGTGAAGGTGAGTCACTTGATGCTTACAACCAATTCCATTGCTGATTACCAATGGTGGCTTTTACTGGTATTTCTGACTGAGGCTAGGCGGGTCATAAGGGTTTATTCCCTTCTAAGATATAATGTAAATGACTTAGTTAACATCACCTATGCTAAGAAAGGCGCATAGACGTAGTGTTAAAATGTCGTTTAACGTTAATCTACTTCTAGATATCTAGTAATATCTTTAGATACTTATTGTTTTGCTAATAGGCTTGAGCAACTATTGATTAGGCTTTATTAAATTTCCAAAATGAGGTAGCTACGAATCTAAAGTGGTAATTTAAGTTTAAATGATGCTGTATTCATATTGAGTATAATCCGATACTTTTACGAAATTAATTAAACCATTCTCGCAAACTAAATGTCTATTAGGTGCGGGTATTAAGTACTTAACTTAATGACTTTTCGACATAAAGCTTTTGACATAGCAATGTAATGCTCAGTGATAGGTATACATATAACCATACCAAATATATCATTTCGCAATAAGTATATAACATAGGCAATGGTACTTCATGTTACAAGTTAACTAAGGGCTTAGTTGGGTGAATTACTATCAACCTGCTATCAATAATCAATTCTATATGAATCCAACCCTAAGATCAATAAAATATTCGACCACGGAAGAGATATTTATATGTAGTATTAATGCAGGTTATATGTTTAATGTTTCTGCAAATAACATGTTCTTTACTTAAATAATCTCTATGTCAAATTATCTATATACATATAATAGACGACCTCCGTGGCGCGATGGGTTAACCACCTAAACGCAAATCGTTGGGTCCCGGGTTCAATTCCCGGGGGAGGCAGAGTTAAGAACTTAGCAAGGGGCTAGTTCAATTGGTGTAATAATATCCAAATATTATTACTTTTATCTATTAATAACTGACATTATTCATTTGTGAATTCAGATGGAGTATTGTACAAGACGTTATTTAGGAAATGATAAAAGACGCCATTCTTTATTCTTGATATTCTCCCTCATTGTACAAATATATTTATGGGGGAAATGTGCATAGAAATTTATATAACTTCATTTATACAACATACAATTTGCTACATGTTCAGACAGGAATTGAA
The DNA here is from genome assembly GCA_030578115.1 of Leucoptera coffeella. Lineage (NCBI taxonomy): Eukaryota > Metazoa > Arthropoda > Insecta > Lepidoptera > Lyonetiidae > Leucoptera > Leucoptera coffeella. Next base: position 67,283 of record JAMBLF010000819.1, on the reverse strand, counting down.
CATACTGATTCAAAAGTACCTTTATCACTTGTCTAGATTAAATAGGAATGGTAAAAAACTTTGTTCGTTTATTTGTTAATTTAAATTACTTATGCTATGAAATATGTTTAGCACATTTCAGTACCGATGAAATAATCGTACTTACCTAGATATTATTGTAAAGATACCCAATAAATGTAGTGTCTAACAAATAGTAGTAGATATAGTTCACCCAATAGTTTTTAGTTTATTGCAATTAGTTTCACTGAATATCAAATACTTCTTCTGCTATAATAAAATAAATTAAAATAAACTTTAAAGACATGAATATGGTTGCATATTCGCTAAATAGGTATAGGTTGTTAAATGTCATATAAAATGAGAGAATTATTGATTGAAACTGCTATTTCATTATCAGGTAGAACATTTTATACTATAATAGTCGTTTTAAAACATTATGCAGCTATATGAATAAATTAAATTATTCAGAGAAAAATTACAGAAAACTAGAAATATTGCAATAATATTCTAAGATTGAAGATGTACTAGTTACTAATGTTGTAAATAACTTGTTTGGACGAAGATTAAAATGCATAATAGACTGACTAAAGATGTATATTCTTGATGCTCTTAATAACCTTCGTGGCAACAGTTAACCACCTGAACGCTAATCGTGAGGTCCAGGTTTGATTCCCGATGGAGGTAGAGAAGAGAAGAGTAAAAAGCTCTACGCTTTTCTTCTGCTTTCCAATCTGTCAAAGACAAACGTGTTCACGACCATTAACCCTTGCGGGGTACTCAAAGGTTCAGGTTCTGATCAATGAATTCATATGCTATATATGTATTTATCTATGTATAATAAATATATATATTTTCTTAAATATACGTAGATTAGTATCCTTACCACAATTCTTAAAGTACTTAGCACGGGGCTAGTTCAATTGGTGTAATAGTGTCCTACAATATTATTATTATGGTTGAAACGGGCGTGTCTCAAGTGGAGGCACGGATGAATCAAAACGAATGGTTCCTAGTTGAATCCACAGTCTGAGTTATACTGAAATTAATTGCAAATATTATATGATTCTATACGGAATATAATGTACAGTCAATTATTGAAAGTTAAGACAAAAACTGTTACAATACAAAGTTACTTCGAGTGATCATAGATCATTAAAAATGCAGGTTATTTAGCCTCTGAATATCACAAAAAGGTACTATTTCATACTGTCAAAACATGTTTGCTTCTACTACGAGTAATTCCATATGAAGTGAAATAATATTTGATCGTACTATGAGTAATTCCATTGTAATAACTAACCAACTATAAGTTCAAACTACTAGTACTTGCTTATAATCACATGTTTGTTTTCCCATAAGATCGATAAGCAAAACCAATCAACAAGCTATAACCTACCATTAGCACTATAAACATGTCAATAACATATTAGATTTGTTTTGCAAATTGAACTGGGGGCTTAGTACACTAATGTTTTGCACAAACACAGTTCAATATCAGATCAGTAATAGTGTGAGATTGGTAAAGAATACAAAAGTGTCAAATTTAACCATTGATATCGGCATAAAAGTCAAATTTCGCTTACAAAATGGCGTTTGTCACTTTTGGTAATCCGCTACCAACTTCACACTATTACTGATCTGATATTGAACTGTTATTTTGCAAAAAGCATTAGTGGACTAAGGCCCCTGAATGGTTGAGTATGGAATTTCCGATTCATATAAAGTACAATTTATATTATGGCATAATTATTCATGTTTAAACATCTTGTTTACTATGGTTGAATATAAACAAACAGAACTCTAACACTGATTGATGATAGATAACTTTGCACATACATAATAGCGGCGTTTACTTCCCATTTACGGTGGACGGAATATCGTTTTAATGTCAATGAAGTAAAAATGGTTTGTTAAGATGGAGACAAATAGGGATCAGTTATCTCTGCCTACCCCTCTACAGGGAAATAGCCGTGATGTTTACGTATGGATAATATCGTTAGTATAATATGTATTCAGTCAACTATAGCAACAATATGTTGTAAACTCAATCCGTCAAAAGCGACTTTGTACATACATAACTTAGATTACATATTATAATATCGCTGTAGTTGGTTGTATGCACTTAACCCACCATATATTGACGCCTGTGCTTACCTTACGGACTAGGCAGAGACTATCAATCGTCACATTGAACAATTCTGACAAATCTCCATTGGTTCACTGACATCAATTACACTTTTCATACATAATTTTCGGTTCTTAACGCTACGTATACAAACCTTGGAAATTTTGTTTCCAATTTGTTCTAACACTACCTTCCACATTGGGTCGGTAAAGTCCTTTGGAAACCCTCCTTTCATCCATCCGCTCCATGTGCTCAAACTACTTAATAAATCAGAAAACAGAGGAAGTTATACAACATACAGATGAGACTTAAGTTATCCTAATAAGTGATTCTCTAAATGAGTAACTCTACACTAAAACGAATACAGCAATATTTACGAATGTCTAAACTCACATTTAGAGTCAAATCAATACTTTAATAACAGTTCGCAAGTACAAAACTGAGATTTAATAGCTGAAGGATTTAATACGCCTTAGCGGGAACGACTTCGGTTAAATTTTCTTTATTTTCAATAAATCCTCTGAAAATCTTTTCTCTCAGGCACGTCTAAATCATAAAAAGGGATATAAAATGATGATTCTCGCGATCATAAAACGAAACTTAATTGATAGTTTACACATCAGTACACGATTTTATTCAATAAAGCCTCCATAATTGCCCTAGTACATTTAATAACTCTAAGTTCTTTATAGGCTTCAACTAAGTACCTATAAAAGCTAGGAGGCTATAAATTTTATACGTTTGCACATCTAATAAAGTTTTATTCAATTTCTTCTCTCACCGCTCACTTAATACAATATTGTAATTGAATTTTCAACTAGTAAACATGTACCTATATGAATTATTAATGCTTGAACGTGACTTTAAATATTTTCATACATTTGTATTATTAATATATGATAAATCTTTAGATAATTTCATTAAATATGTTGAATTTAAATACACATGCATTCATGTCCTTTAATCCCTTTCCGGGTTGGACAGAACCTTGGATATATAATATCGCCTTCGCTACATAAATTCAAACTACTAACTGTAATAAATGTTTAAATAATTTTATTAAACTTTTTAAGTTTAAATCCATATGCATTCACGTCCTTCAATCCCTTTCGGGGTAGGTATAACCTCTGAGATATCATTTCTCTTAAGTCACATTTTAGCACGATTATTGGGGTTGTGATGTCATATGGAACAATGCTGACAGGTTGTAAGCCTATAGCCCAATGGATTCCATTTACTTCCACTCCCTTAGTCGCCTCCTACGACATGCCGGGAAGAACGGCAGCTAGTTAGCTTTCTTTTTACGTCTTTTTCTAGCATGGGACTTATTTAAGATTGAAACAGGAATAAAACTCAAAGTATATCAATATCTATTTATTTAACGTGTATGTGAAACCTAACCTAGTTTTATATTAATTATACACATAACAAATAGCTCAGCCATCGTAGCAATTAAATCGTCAATCATCATCATTTACTAATTATACATAAGTAGGTAAAGTAATAATTTTTCTCGAGAACTTTAATATGTACATAGATTGTTTAGTTAATTTAGATTGATGGTGACATGATAAAGTATAAAAATAATTTTTGACACAGAGAAATGATTATTTACAAAAGGCCTGTATATATTGGTTCTTAATTACATTTATGTGATTGATATTAACAGAATACAACAAAAGAATAGGTGCCGCAAAAATAATAATTGATATCCAGCTGTGTATCAAGTCATCACTATATTAAAAAAAATGTCGGCGGCGTGTCGTTGATTTTGTTTCTTAATATATGTTATAACACATTCTTATAGTTTAAATGAATGTATCTTACAAAGTATACTACAGTTTTACACTAAAAAACATCATTTTAATACTAAGGTAGAGATCATGAGTGTCTTTGAATTTAATTTCAATGTTATTTTTCTCTTATGTTCAAACATCGTTGAAAGTTGTTATTTATGTTTACTTTAGTACATCTATTTATGATTAATGCAAAGTTATATCCTCACATTACATAACTTGCAATTCAAGGCATTTTTTTTAATTAGGACAAAACCTATAATATGTTTAAAATTGAAATATAGTTTTTGAATCAGAAAACAGAGAACCTATAAATTTTACTAAGGTACATTGATTTCACTACATAATACTTGTAATTTTATTAATATGAGTATTTTTATGTAGTCCTTATATTAATGAGGATCAATATAATATACCTAACAACTACTAAAATGCAAAAAAAGTAACGGGTCATTTATTTATCACTTTTGTTATAACTTATGATATATACTGATATTTCGTTCCTACTACAATACCATTCTTCCTGTTTGATGTTCATATTCTTATGTTCTAAACAATATTTAATTCTATCATAACCAACACTTAATGTTGAAAGGCATGTTTCAAGTGCTGTTGTATTCTGAAGAAACTTTAGGATGTATAAACTCATCAGGGAGGTACAAAGGTATACATACTAATACTTTAATCTTTTTCGAGTGGACAAATGATCAGAGAAATGATCATCTTAAACACCCTTAACATTTATATTAGGGTTGTAATGACACAAAGCCATTGATGACAGATTGCTAGCCCATTCCTGAATAGATTCCAAGGACCCCTGCTTCTTTAGTTGTTAATATAAAATATAATTTGTCTTTAAATTCTTCAATTAAATTAGGATTTTATATTATTGTTAAATAGCAATTTTATGCATTATTTGTTATTTCATATTTTTGTGTCAATAAAGGTTTATTTTTATTACTAGTCGCCTTCTACGGCTGTTAAAAACGCAGCTAGCTACCATTCTTTTTACGTCCCAGCTAAAACGGAACACTAACCATTGCTTTCTTTGTTCCCAGATATTCCTGTACAGCACCTGAAAGGATCTCAATGGAACTAGTACTCCAAGGATAGGCTAGACACAGCGCGTGACGTCATAGACTTAGACTAGTGCTTAAGCCGCAGCTAGATCCGCTGTAGCAAAAAGTAGATAAATATTATGATGAAGTGAATGTGTGAGCAAAATAGGAATTCAAATACTGGATATTGGAATAACGAAATATAAATACTGGAGTATCTGAATTAATAAGATTTTAAATTTCACGTTAAAATATCAATATAAAAAGGGCAAAATAGTAAATTTAAAGAAAGTATTCTAGTGCTAAAAAAAAAAAACATAATTACTTTTAATACAAAGTCTTCGATGCTCTCAAGTTGAAATGTTACTTAAACAATCCGTTTTCTATTTTATTGCTTTAATTATTATAGTCTAAAATACTTTAAGAGTAAATCAATCAATAGTTGTCAATAATTTGTTTTCAATTGTAAATCTTGATCAATATGTTAATATTCCTTACATAATGTTGTTGTTGCAAACAATGCTAGTTCCATTCTCCCCCAATAGATGGCATACCATAACTCGGAAAACTGATTCCCTTTACTTTCACCCCATCTGTCAACTATGTAATTTGGAAAAACCCCTTTTAGTATCATGATTGATTGATTCAATTCATTGCATAGATCTGAATTCAGATATCTGGTTTACGTGTCAATTGGACTTATTATTGGTAGTGACGTTTTAAAAGCAACGTTGATTAAACCTTTGAAGTAAATTGTTTTGATAAATTTTTTCGTAAAAGTCATCTCATCATTTTATTATTTAGATTTTTGTGTAGCTCTTCATTTTATAGGTACATACTCGTACTTATTTTAATTCATGATAACAATCAATTAAAAACTATTCAATCATTTAATTAAAACAAACTTGAGTAATTACATTGTATATGTAACTTAGAAGAAAATTAAAATAGTAACTTGGGCAATTAAATTGTACTTATAGGTAACTTAAAAGTATAATAAAAACGTAATAAAGACAACATTGCATTATTGTTTATTAAATGTTCACTCATATACTAAATTAATTGCGAAAAAGATTTTTGCTCGTTCCAATAGATAAAATGTTTAAACCATGTAAAAATACAGTTTCATATAACTCGTCTTCAATCATAATTTTTAGCTACTTTTTGATAGCTGTGATAATTACGTAAAATCCTTGTTTGTCTTGTAAATATTGTAAATGAACATTTTAGCTGTTTTTAGAATGTAAGGATAATTTAGTATCCCTTTTATTTATTATAGATAATTCTAGATAACGCTACGGCGTTTCATGTACATTTTTTGATAAGTATTAAAGTTATTAATTCATGTAAACTGTGTGTTATTTTTTATATTTAACGTTCATTAACTCCTTTGGTATACATACACTAAAATAATGTCTGTCTAGGTACCTACTTAACCCAGTTTATAAAAACCTGTTAATATACGAAAATAGTTAATTCATGTATAACATTTTTATTCATAAATTCAAATTAAGTTATATACAATAAAACAAGGAATTAAAACTAACAAAATATTTACAAACTTAAAACTAAATAAAATAAATTACCTATAAATTAAATATGTCTAAAAAATTGTCGCTGTCATTGGAGCGCAGAGTGCCCAATATGCTGGCAGCATTCCCCCTCTGAATAGCCAGACTAATTCTCTGGCGGAGGAAGCTACCAGCCCTGCAATCCCCACTGGACTCTTGCAGGCGATGGGCAAGATCCCTTATGACCCCATGAGCCGCGCCCCCCCAAGAGCCGAGAGTTTCAACGGCGAAAGGAACAAAACTATATTCCCCACCAAGTGAAGAATATTTTCGCCGCTTCAAACTCTCTGCCGCAGCAGCAGCAGATCCCGCCTCGACAGCGCTCCGGGAGACATGACAAGGCGCCAATGTGTCAACGCAGGTGGCATCCCACACCAGAGCCTTGCCACTCTTCCATGGAATGAGCGTCATACCATCCGGTCTCTTGCCATCGTCGCGTACCAGACCGGAAGGCTCCAGCACTGCAGGTACACGAGCGCTGACAAGAGCGCGGCGTATGACGTCATTCAGAGCCGCGTGACGTGACAGGCGACCTGCACTGCGCTGGCACGACAGCCCATGATGCCCGAAGGGATCGACATCTGTCCCACAACGACAGCGATGTGTCCCACAAATCTTAGCGCCTACCCTGAGACATACTGCTAGACAGAAGCTGGTTCTATCTAGCAGTGTGCCGATAACTGCGGAAGGCAGGGCGTTTAACCAATACCCCGACTCTGGCCTGGCAGCCGCTAAGAGTCGAGCACGCTGTGTAACACAAGAAACTGAATTTAAAAGGTTTAATTGAATCTGTTTACACAGCGGCTCGTCCCATAGCCTTTGCGATGCCAAAACAAGAGGAGTATCGGTCCCGGGACCAACCAAAACTAACCAAGCCTCCCTCGCTTCATCTAGACTCGTCATTAATGAATGACCGATACTAGGGTCGACGATTTTCAGGCACAATTCCGACGTGCCATAGACAGAAGAGAGGAAGGCTGGGAGCGCCACACCCGAAGCGCAACGAATGCCCAACCCGCCAAAACGAATGGGAAGTGATGCCTGTGTCCAACAATGATCAGTGAAATTACAATTTAGGATTTTGGATAAGGTTGACCGAATAATATTGTCCAACTGTTCTAAAAAGAAATGATGTTTCCAAAGATAACTAGTTCTAAGAAAATATAAAAAATTTGGAATAAATATACAATATTTAATGATGGTGTAAGCCAAATGCGGTGATATGTTTTCCAATCGTACGGATGATTCATAAAATTTTGCAATTTTTTCTTGAATGAAGGCGGGTAAGGATTCGTCGTTCATAGGGGCGCCGAGGAGACGAAGCGAGTCTTTAGATAAAATTTTTATATTCGGAGCTATTGAATCAAATTTTTTACTAATTTCGGCTTTTTGTTCCAAACTCAATTGTTGATTTATATAAAGTTCACATTTTTTATAATTTAATGTAAGACCTATTGTAGAGAAATTTTGAATAAGTTTTTGTAAATCATTAAATACTGTATTCGCTTCGCCACCAAGAGTGCCGTCATCGAGATACCATACATTGAACCCTGAAGATATAGCTTCAATATGTGGCTGTATCGCGAGACTGAAAATGGCTGGTCCCAAGGGGTCGCCTTGTTGACATCCAACACTTGAATCTAAAAAATTTTGCTTGTATATTAATTTTGAAGATTTACTATAACATTGCCAAAGATAACTATATGCCAGAGGTATTTTTTCTCGTATTTGTGTCAACAAGGCTGCCCTGTCAACAGAATTAAAGGCATTCCGTACATCCACCTTGAGCAAAACCTCGCCGACGTCACTCTCCAGGAAAGTGCGCGCTGAATGGACGGCGGCCTCACAGCCCCCCCTCGTGCCGAAACCCATCTGGATTGGTTGAAAAATGGGCTGCACAAGGGGCAAGATGCGCTGGCAGCAGATCTTGGAAACCAAGCGCCGAATGGTGCTTCCTACCGCAATAGGCCTTATGCCACCGTCCTTCTTCTTCAGCGCGCAAAGATTAGCACCATATAATATATCTAAAATGGCCTCACACACTTTACCCGACAGCATCAGATTAACCAGACGCGTCAAAGCCAACAACAATGACCTACCAGTTTCACCCATGATCTCACCCATCAGATCCTTGAAGTGCTGAGGGGTAAGACCGTCGATGCCACCAGCAGAGCCATTCTTGAAGGACATGACCGCGGCCAGCGTCTCCTCTGCCGTCGCCTCAAAAGAGTGAGGCCCAGAGTCCGGTGCATCGGGCAATGTCGAGGTCCCTCTCGAAGGTGGATGCTTCGTCCGCAAGCTATCCAAGGTATCAGAGTTATCCGGAGCCAAAGCATCACTAGAAAACAAGAGCTGAGCAGCCCCTTTAACATCTCCATCAGAAAGTTTTGATTCTATTTTTTTGTTGATGTTATAAGAGCTGTTTTTGTGTGAATAGTGTAATGAAGTATCTACAGTGATTGGATGTGAACAATTTTCTTTAATGGTTGATGTGAGGGATTGATTATTATTTGATTTCGATGCGTGGAGAGTTGAATATGAAAAAATGAATAATGATTTCCAGCTCTTGAAATCATTGTAGTCAACCACGTCGTCTATCACTTTAGTGAGGGCCCGAGCCACAGAGACTCTGGCCCCCCTTGGTATTCTTTTTACTATTGGTTTTGTATTTTTGAATTTTGAAAGTAATTTAATAAAATTTGGTTCCGAATTGCCATTTTCAAATGTGTTGTTCTTATGAACACGACCTATGTGTATTTTTAATCCCCTTTTGCCCTTGAAGTAACGAGGTTGACTGCAAAAGTGGCATTGCTCTGAACCCTCCGAACAACTCGCGCCGTCCGAAAAGTGAGACATCTAAATATAAACCCAAATAATAAATATGTACACAACTATCCATATAACTTAAGCTAGGCTAAATATTAATTAAAAATAGAAAATAAAATACCTTATAAAAATCCAAATATTGTACCACACATTTACACTTTATATATACACATCCGATTAAGAAATATATTTACATAAAATCTATTTAAAAAAGGGCAAAAATTTACAATATTTGTGTACGGAAGTTTGAGCTGACGCGCAGGCCTTGGCGCAGCTTCCTCGTATCTAAGGAGATTCGCCTCCCTTGGCCAATGAGAAGTCTCGGGGACTCTGTTGCTCTTGGTGACGTCTGGTAACTTCCTTTGCCAGAGAATTAGTCTGGCTCTTCAATATGGATGCATAATGTCTCAAGCCAAAATTGAGCTATTTTGGTCTATTTATATATTTTTGTTATTTTATTTCTTTGCATTAAATGCAGAATATATCTGCAGCTATTGCGTGCAGTGAAGATCTTCTATTTATATCGGAATGGTATTTAATATTACTATTTATTAAATATTATTGAAAAATCATTATATTAGTTTGTAGTTTTTGAAATACGGTGCTTGTTTTTTTTCACGCCGTATTATAGAATCAAGCAATAAAGACAACAAAAAAAAACATTTGAAATAGATCCTTATGAATGGATAACACAAAAACATCCAAATCCCAAATGACTCTTTGTTTACACAAGCCACACCGCCATTTTAGATTTATCACTCGACATCGTCGCCATGGCAACGAACAAAAGCGAAACGAACGACGCGTGTACGTCAATGTATTATTCCCCGCGTCGACTATTACTCGAAGCCGGCACATCAAGCGTCGCCGTATAAAGCAAACATCGGCGGTTCCTTAGAAGCCTTGTGGCGATGTCATAACAACTGGCGAGCACAAGAGCCGGGGCCGCGACTAATGGGGACACAATGCCGTCGAAAACAAGCCTCCGACGTGAATGGGTGAAAGCCCTATTGATTCGCGGGAGGTCGACGCTTGCCCTAGCCCTGTGCTTGGACTATTAGTGCCAGAATTACTGAGAGTGGACTAAAGGATAGAGTGTAAAATCTTGAATGGGCTCAGTAAAGTGTATATATAAGTTAAAGGATATTTATTGAAAAGGGATTGATGAAAAGGTTCTAATTTATCATATTACAGCCTAATATAATAATTTTTTTAACTATTTCAATAGGTACTTACTATGTTTACATAAATCATTATAGACTATAACTCATTTATTTATTATATACAATAAAGCAAGAAATTAAAACTATAAACCTAAAATAGAAATAAAAATTTAATTACATAGAAAAAATCTTTATAATCATCGCTGTCAGAAGGTGGTAGGGTTCCCGAGACAACTTGTATATATTTACATCAATGAGACATTGAAAAGATATTTAAGTATTTATTAATTAAATGTTAATAATATGTCTAAGTAGTGGTTGTACGGATACACAGATTACCCATTGTTAACGTTTGCTAAGTAATTTCTATTGGGCTAAGTAAAATTGCAAACTCTGCTTTTTATCGCCGATACTGATAGTTTTTCTCCAGGTAGAAAATTATCATATATACATACATGCACATCATGCCTTATCCCCTGTAGAGAGGTAGAGAGGTAGACAGAGATCACGGATCCCCATCTGTCCCTATCCTGACAGACCACTTTCGCTTCATTTACACTTATACACCTCCTCATACACACTCGGCATGTTGGATACTTCTAGCGTCGCCCTTTTTTAATATGGCCTTTATCTGACTGTCATATGTTATAGCAGGGCGACCCTACGTAACGGGCCTTCCACTTCAACTTCATATATTCCTTTTGTTAATCTACAATAATTTATCCGCATAACATGCACAAACCCTCGAAGCATGCCCTTTTCATTCTAAATTTTTGCATCTTTTTTCAACCGCAACCTTCCCATATCACACTATATTTACAAGTAATTTAATAATTGAAAAAAAAATTTGGAAATTATCCGTAATGGGATTACCGCCATGATATACAGATATGCTCCTAATTTTGATGTCTCTTTGATTCTTTATTGGAGGAAAGAATTATTCGTTCTTCTATCCATTTTGGGGAGGAAATAAATACATTAACGTTCACGTCCTTTAATTTTTTCGAGATGGGCATAACCTCGGAGATATATCTCCTAGCATGATTATTGATGCTGAGATAGTATATGGAATATTGATGATAGCTTGCTAGTCTAACGCTTTATAGTTTCCATTTACCCCTAGTCCCTTAGTCGTCTTCTACGACATACCGGGAATAACGGCAGCTAGGTAGCATTATTTTACTATTTAGCACGGGGAGGAATGAAATAAACTCGGAGACATTATTCTCGGCACCCATCAACACAATGGTCTGGATATAGATGGGAAATTGTATGGATTACGCATTGTTGATTGGTTGTAATCCTCAATTAATATTATTAGTTGCCTCAAAACATGTGAAGAACATTACTACTTTAAACTGTAAAAGGTATGAAGTTAATACTGATTGAAGTTATAAACTCAACTGTGCAGTTCTATAAAAACACGAAAAACACATTCATTGCCATTAATCCTTGTTAGTTAGCCAAAGGTTCGAGTGCCCATCTCATTTAATAATCATCGTCATTAGCTGATGATCATATGGTCACCTCGAACCAACATATGTGATAGATGGTAAACCATACCATGATTACAAGCATTAACTATTACCTGATATGAGGACTATGTAGGTAAATAATCGAGCAGATTTTTACATACATATCTATATTCACGCCACTTTGTCCCCAACGGGATAGGCTGAGACTATTGATCACCACCTGGAACGAACCTGACAAATCTTCCTTACTTCACTCACATCCATTAACCTTGTCATACATGCTCTTCTGTTCTTTACGTAACTTATTTCTAACTACATATAATAAGTTCTGCGCGTAACAGAACTTATCTGGGGCCAAGTCTACTAATGCGTTTTGGAAATATCAGATCGTGCGATAGCGCGATCAATATCAGATCAGTAATAGTGGAATTTGGTAGTAGATTAGCAATCAAACAACAAAAATTTCGTGTTTAAATTGGCGTAATTTGTCACTTATGCTACTCCACTACCAACTTCACACTCTTAATGATCTGATATTGAACTATTATTTTGCAATAAGCAAGAGTGGTCTTGTACCCCTAAATTTATTCCCTGTAAACAAATTACTGGCACATTTAAATTTAACCACGGAATTGAGTGTCAAAATCACACCTCAAATACATTCAAAGCCTCATTTGACTCCGAATCATCAAACACACAACTCATTTATATTTTACCACTCCCTTATAATCAGGCATCGGCAGCTGAGTCCTTTTATTGGAGCTCGTTGAGAGTGCGGCGGCAATTGAAACAATATTTAAGGCTGCCATAGAACATAAACCTTCCATAAACATTCCTTCACCGTTTTCCATCCCTGTCCCCGCCATAGAGGCGTCCCTCTCTCCCTGCGCCGGTCCGTCTGCCAGGCCAGAAACAACGCGATGTAAAAAAGAGATAAAACCCGCTTCATAATGTTTCACGTCTCATCAAAGAGCGCATCGGCCGAAAACCAATTTCATTTTTCTCTTGGCTTTTATAATTATTACCTTGATCCGTTCTATGGCCGACGAGGTGTTGCCCACTAAAACTTGTTAAATGATCGTGGAATTTTATTATTTTTTACCTTAGGCCGGGACGCGGCCCAAATTAGTCTCGTCCTTGTGAATTTTGCCGCTTCTTAGAAAAGTGATAGTTTATTTTTATGATGAATTTGCATATGATTCGCCTGCAGATGATGTTCGCTGGACGGTTGTTAAGGCAAATATTTAGGTTGGCGGTTGTAGAGGCAATTTTAAATGGGTACAGTACTAAAGGTATATGTTCTTTATCAAAGTAAGAGCTACTTGTTATCCTCATCTATATATTATCAATTAGAATTTGATCTACAAAATTAACTAGAATCTATTTCATTAAAAAGATTAAGGTGATAAATTTGCATATACAGACAAATAGGGATACAGGATCTTTGCCTACACCTTTGTGAAAAAACGGGCGTGATGTGTATGTATATTTATATAATCTGAAATGGTTTGCTATGATCTCTATCCATCCCACAAATAGGTGTACCGTGAATGTATGTAGGTATTCCTTTTCATTTTACATCTGACTACACTACATAATATAACAATTAAATTCTAATAATTAGGAAAATCATAGCTACTTTTTCTTTTATGTACGTTAACAATAACATAAACTATAAAAAAATGCTACTTTTCTATTCGCCATATCACAGGATATGTTTTTATACTTACATTACCCCATCAAGGAACACGTAACAGTACATCTAAACATACGCTTACCCACTTTGATCATGACATTATAATACCCTAAGTCACCAACTACTAATTCCACTTAACCTTGTGCTAGGATAGGTGATAATCAACGTCAAAACAAATGCTATATCCATTGACACCTTAACAACTCGTGCAAACAGCAATTAACAAATAAACATGGCTTAATTACTAGCCAGTGCTAAATAAACCTCCGTCATAGTGGTAACGGAGCCAGGTGTTTGATTAATAAAGGAAAATGCACCATCAGATGATTGTATGCGATTAAATACTGCCTAAGATGACATATGATGAGCCATAAATTATTGTATGGTTTTACCAGGTCTTCTTTAATTAAAGGTTTTTATTAGTTAAGGTTATATACGAAACCTTATATATTTATCTTATAACACATTCATATCAGTGATATCTAGATCTTTTTATTTACATTAATTAGGTGGCTATAGCTACTTCTTTTGTCAGCATTCTTTAGTAAGGTCGTTCATTTTCATATTATTAGGTCGTCTCCTATAAAATAATACTAAGTAACATTTTTTCATAGTAGGTACAAACATATATAATAGACAATTAAATTTCCTAGTGTATTGTGAAAATTTCTTTCGTATTTACCTTGCTATCTATAATTAAAAAGTCTCTATTACAACTACTCAATATTGTTCTAGTTAATACAATATATAGATAATGGTCGTGAACGCGTTTTTTTTTGTTCTAGTAAAGACCTTTTTATATCAAAAGGTGTTTCAACTATCACTAGGTCAAATACCACACGATTCTAGTACGCAAATACAGTGTGGGCATGTACTTAATTCCCACGCTAATCTACGCATGTTGAAAACAATTTATAATCAGTTCGCATCGCATCACTATGCATTGGCGAGACAATATAAAAATACGGCGACCAATAAAAACTTGGAGCCACAAAGACCTTAACCAACCATGTCGTCGGTGCGCCAGTAAATTTTATTCGGCTTCATTATTTGCCTCCGCAATTGTGCGGCGAGATGACATATTCAGTGATTCGTCACAGACACATATGCGGACAAAAGCGAGCACGTACCAGAGGCTTCAAAGGCCGCCGCAGCCGTCTCTGAACATACAAATAGACGCAACAACAAATATTTTAATAAGCGCGATCGGTGTAAACTCCACACCACCTGCCACTGAGGTTCGCGGTGTCAACCCATAGATCGAGCTAGGAGTGTTACAGTTCCTCGTTCAAATAGCTTTGAAATAAATAGCAAAAACCGCTCACTAATTGAATTGATAAAAAAAATGTGACGGCAACTTAAACGAAACATTACGTGTGTTATTCTAATTATGAATCCCAACATTTGACAAATAAAACGAGAGCAATAATGCCTGAAAATGATAATCAATGCATGCAATGTCAATGACGTGTCAATCGATAATTTCAAAATTGACGATTGAATTGCACTATAAATTAAATAGATGTATAAATGTTTATTAATTACATGCTAATTAATCTTTTGAGTTTATTATTTATGTCATATATAAAATTGATATTGACTTCGAATAAATTAAAGACGTTAAATTAGTTTATCTATAATTTAAGTGAGATAAATCTACTACACTGATTCCTTCACACCCTGTACAAGGTACCGCCAGCATGACCAACGCAACGACAGTACCGTCGGCAACGCAACAACACAAATGTTTCCTTAAGCCATAACTTTACTCATATTATGCGACTCACACCAAACTGCAGGCGGCCCGTAAAAGCGAATTATTGTTCTCTGTGCCTACGTATTATGCGCACTAACGCACAGTGTGTCAGGATCTTTAATAAGCGTATGGTTTGACTTATCTTGTGTGTCATTTTGTTGACACGGCCAACCACTTTCGCTTTGTTGGCATGCGTCAACCTTTGCTTTTGTATATAGTATGTATTCGGTGCTTATAGGCTTTTCTAAGGATACTCTATATCAGTAATCTAATCTACTAAGAGTGCATCTGGATTAAGGGGCCCAGTTTCCAAATATTGAACAATCGAAAAGAAACTCGCAGGGCATTGAGTAAAGAATTAGTTAAGTCTATAGCATTTATTCGTAAATTTCTTAGCCTTGAAACAAAAAAGATAAGTTAATCTCGCCATTACTAATATCGCTTTTACCAAGATTACCTTTATACATCATATCGCTGCCCCCGACGAACACTATCGTATTCGCTCTTACCATAGAATCGGTTTTATTGAATATTCGTATCCACACCATCGTATTACGCCATAGAGTAAATTTTTAAGGTTGGGCAATTAATACTTTTGGATTTATGCATTGAGTAATGATCTTTATATTTTTATTCAATGGGAAATTTGACACGATTTATAACGCAAAAGGCTATTACCGAATCTCAAAAGCCAACATTATAGAGTAAACTACTCTTACGATATTGTTCGAGTGATATATTACATATCAGTGTTGCATATGTATCACGGAACAATATCGTAGCGCACGATTAATATAGCAATACAGTTTAGTGATTTCCGTCGATCACTATCGTAAAGTTAGGTTGCGTTAATATTCACCATAGCACAGACCATAGTATATTTCAGTAATAGACATTTTCTTAAATATCTCATTTAGATACAAATTTTTTTACAAAAAAAATATTTAAAATTTAGTGTAATAATACCCTCTATATTTGGTATAAATATGTTTATTGTAGATTTGATAGTTTTTAAGATATTCAGTTTTTAGTTGCTGGTGTAAAATTGTTATTTTCCTATTACGATAGTGTTCGTCGGGGGCAGCGATATTCCTTTTAACATCATATAAGTATTTTGCATATCTACTTAAATATAGGGTTTGATTATCCGGCCAGCTGTAATATTGTTATTATGATCATTTCATTACTTCTTAATAATAAAAGATCATTAAAGTAGTTTAGTACAATTAATTGTTTGATATAAATTATTAATAATTTACGTTACTTAGTCTTACTGAAAAATTAAAAACTCATCAATTATTTAATAATCTTTTCTTATTGACTACTGTAAAATAAAACGTGTCACCGTAAAATAGTTATGTCATACTACTTGTAGTAAATACTTTATTGTTAGGTCGGTAAATACAAAAGACTAACCCCAATGCGGTGAAGGAAAAAATGATGAAAAAGTAATAATGATCCTGCGAAATTCTTGTCTTTATGATGCTTGTTATAAGGCTTGTAAAATATTTGAATGGTACGGTTTTAGTGTGCAATTAATAGGGAATATATAACTGAAGTATTAAAGATGGTTCTATATATATCAAAAGTATTCTTCCCTGATTTTTTATAGATAATGTTATTATAAAATTTTCAACAGTATAAAATCTATATTGTCAATACATCGTTTCGTCACGTAATGTATTCAATATTATGAATAAATAAATAATATAATAATAATATTTCGACATTATTACACCAATTGAACTAGCCCCTCGGTAAGTACATTGAAGACTTGTGTTAAGGGAAGACATATTATATATAGATAATTATACCATATATATATATACTCAACGTCCAGACTGGAAAGAAGTAGAAAGCGCATAACTTAACTCTGCCTCCACCGGGAATCGAACCCGGGACCTCACGATTAGCGTTCAGATGTCTAACCGATAAATATTCATAATATTTAAATTTACGTATTTGTTTTTTTTATGTTCTAGTAAAAAACTGTATCAAATTATTAAACACGAAACACCAAAAACTCCAACTCGACCCAAGCGTGGTAATTTAAAAACGTATTTCAGTTAAGTACAAAATAAATAACTGGAAATTATTGCGAGCGAGGAAGAAAACTCAAATTAGGTAATACCTAAAGTGTCATAATTTCGTAACATTATTCCTGTGGTGAAAAAACACACGGTTCTTCTCTTGAACGCCGCCTATATAATTTAGCCCACTTACATTACCAGGCTCTTTTTGGCATATCGACGGCTCGGGTAATGTGAGAAAACAACACTTTTGTACGCCAGCCAATTAATATTCTTTACCAGGGTATTACACTCAAAAAGAATTAGATGTTAATTGAAAATGTTTGATTAATCGCCATTCGGGATTAGGCTTTGAGTAGTGACAAGTTTAGAGTACTTTAGTGATTAATATTTTGTGTGTAAATGTTTCGTGAATATATTGACAAATGACAAATTTACAAAGTAGTTCCCAGGTCGTTAATAAGACTCATTTTATGTTTGTTCTGTTTTTTATACATCTAATGATATTTATTTCAATACTCAAATTACTTGTACCTAACCTTTGTACTTTACTAAACATATTTTACCTCTTTTACAACATTTCTTCAAACGTAATATTAAGAAGTAGTTTTATTATTTATGCCTCCAAAGGCAAAGGAACGTAATATTGCAGCCACGGGTAAATAAAATATCTGCTGTGAGATATTCGGTCGTGTCGAGTACAGACTCCAGACAGCAAGGCGAGGCAGGGTCATTGCATTGTAAACCAGACATTCAGGCACCCGGCCCATCATGGCGGCGGCAAATTGAATTCCGATATAAACATTACGGGGAAAAATGCCCAGACTCAGACTTGATAACATCTACGCATAAACGCAAGAATAAAGAGAAATATTTTGCAAAGTATTGTTTACTAGACGTCAAATAATGTCAACGTAGTTTATGAATCCTGTAGGATTGTTTGAAATTCAAATGATCATGACTTAGTCCGTTGAATACTAATTTACCCTTGTCATTTAGAAGCACAATCAAAAGAGGTTAATTGCTCCGAAACTCCTTGGACAAATGAACCAAAACCTATTTGGATTTAAATGCGTCGTTCGATTTCCAAATTAATGGAAGCGGCCAGATGAATCGCATTTATTGGCAATCTAGTTCACATCTATTATTCAAATACCGACAACATAATTAGGTGAAATATGGTTTCGCTAAAGAAAAAATATTAACAAGGCAAATTGTTCGCTCAAATATACGACATGTGAAATCACCGCGGGTTTACGACGCCTCAAATTACAATATGTAAATAGTGATCATAGAATGAAATCGGTGGCCGTTTGGCGGCGAATACCTAATGAACTACTCGCGATTCGCTGGTTTACATGTTTCGCCGTCTTGGGACACATAAAAGACGGTATATTATGGATTTTTCATCAAACAAGCGGCGGTATGTTTAACAACAGATAATATTGGTTCGGTTTATAGAAACTGCTTTTTTGCACAGTGGTTTTATGGAAAACTTTGATATTTCAATAAATACATAAGTTCCTACTTACATACACTTTATGTACTTTTTCTTTAATGTTAGACGGATACATAATATAGTGTATGTATTTTTTTAAGCCTAAAAAAATGACAAAAAATCGGATGAAAAGTAATTTCAATAAACTAATAAATAACCATAAACTAATTTAAATTATAGAAATCAAATTATTTATTTATGCGACAGCATAAATTAGTCATTAATTAATATTTCTTACCCGCCAAAAAAAATCGGATGAAAAGTAGCATTCACTTGTTTTACCATCCTTTTTATAAACCAAATTAGTTGTGTAGGTAGGTATTCGCAAACAGGTACTTTGGGCCAAGAAGCCTTAATTGCGCCGCCGCATTATACACGTCATAAAAGGACATCCTCGAAATTGCTGCTTTCATCTCGAGATGGGCTTGGGCCAAATCCATCAATTCACTTGATGGATGACCAGTCCTTTGCATGCGGGATCCAAATTCACCTAACCGACAGGAGTGGGTGAATATTAAGGAGATCGCTTGTAATTAATTTTAGTAATAAAAAGATGTGCATGAATAAACAGAGAATATCGAAATTATTTACTTTAAATTATTTTTAAGTTCCAAGGTAATATTTTAATAAATAATTGCCATTCTGCTGTATGCCGTAAATTGTGATTTTGACTGATCGCCGAATTATGAAGTAACGAGAATGTCACTTAAGCCTAACCTAAGAGGTTATAACAATTAGTAAAGCGTTTGGATTTATTTTATTTAGACTGGAATCTATTAGCCTATATCCCAATATTTTATATAAAAAACTATACAATCGATAATTAAAATAATTATCTGTATAGGTTTTGATTAAATTGTTTTGATTAATTGTATAGAATGTAATGGAGAGTGTAAGTTGATATGAATGTAAAGTAATTTCTTAATTTCTAGAATAGTGCAATTGTTTGTTTCCTTAAGAAATGACAAAAAAAAACTCTAGAGTCTAGCGTGACCAAGGGGATACCATCTCTTCGGTTCTACCCCGAAAGGGGATAAATCCTAACTATATCATATGTATTCATATTTATATCCATGTCCAAAAGATCTAATTCACCATAGGCTTAGTTTACTAATGCTTTTTACAAAATAACACTTCAATAACAGATCAGTAATAATGTGAAGTTGGTATTGCATTAACATAAGTGTCAAATTTCGCCATTTTCAAGCGCAATTTGACACCTTCCCGATTTCAACTATCAAATTTGACACTTCCACTGCCAACTTCACACTATTACAGATCTGATATTGAACCACATTTGCGCTAAACGCATAAAAGCAAGGTCCCACTTCACAGTTCTCGACTGAATCAGTTCGGCCGGTCGTTAACAGGGCTAAGGCGGTGTTTTTTGTTCGTGTTTGTCGAGATGCGCCTCAGGGTTCGAGGCCGGCAGACTCTTGGGCTGCAGGGGCGTGATTATAGGGCTCCGCCGAGCTAATTACTCCGAGCCGGTACCAGCGTATGGAGGGTTATTCTGGTTCGGAATGAAATGGATAGGACGGTTAAAAAGGGAATGTGGCAGTGTTGTTTATGAATTTAGGATTGGTGTGAGAGATTGTGAAAATGAAACGCATATTCGTAATTCAAATGAATTTATTTAATTATTGATTAGTATTCTGTCGTGATTTAGTGTATATTTTGAAAGTTTGTTATGTAAGGATAGTTTAAGACTACAATATCGGTAGGTACCAATATTGACTTAAGAAATCTTTCGTCTAGACTATAGACAATGAAAGCCACTGAAACAACAAACACCGCTTTTGTCTCATTTAAATGCCATCTAATATTATGTACTATAAGTAGGCACATCTCA
Organism: Leucoptera coffeella; assembly: GCA_030578115.1. Taxonomy (NCBI): domain Eukaryota; kingdom Metazoa; phylum Arthropoda; class Insecta; order Lepidoptera; family Lyonetiidae; genus Leucoptera; species Leucoptera coffeella. The sequence continues at coordinate 46,437 of JAMBLF010000819.1, read as the reverse complement.
CATAATTTAATTGAATTTAATGAAATGTAATTTTATGTATTGAGTATTATGTAATCCAATTATTGTCTTTGAATTCTATTGTATGTTGAATATTATATGTAATTGATGTGGATGTCTCAATAAAGATATTATTATTATTATCTCCAACCCACCCACACTTAAAGTCTAAATTTAACACATACAGATCCAACGAAAACATACACGTAAGTCCGAACCAGAATAGCCCCTCAACACTTGATCGGAGGTTGCGCAGAGATTCAAAGAGTAGCCGCGCAGCCTTGTCTAGTTAGCCGCCAACAGCCCATGGATTTCCATCCACAGCCAACGCGTATTCAATTCACACACTATGCGCCATTTTATGTGCTATAATCCGTAATTGCGTAATATAAATAAGGCCTTTAATCCCTTTCGGGGTGGACAGAACCTTGGAGACATGAAAGTATGTCCGTGTCGAATGAAGCCATGTTAATAAATGAAGTGGTAGTTGTCCAATAGATTTCATTGCCATATCGGGAAGAATGGCAGCTAATTAGCATTTCTTTTACGTCCCAGACAAGCATGGAACATTTGGGCATTACTGGTAACACTAAGACGTCAAAGCATTAAATAACTTTCGATAACTATGAAGTTCTCTGGCTATATTAAGTTAAGGATTCAAAAATTCGAGACCAATGGGGTTCCGGATCTCTGCCTATCCCTATATAGGAAAATGGGCTTGATGTATGTTTGTTGTAGTAAATTATACTCTGGCTTTCCGTATTAGATGAAAGTAATATATACCATCACATTACATAAGTATTACCAGCAAAAACGTTCACATAGGTAATTCCTATGTAAATTGTTGCCAATTTTAATTACCTCTACATAAACAGGGTAATAAAAGACAAAATAATTACCGCCTACTTATTATACCAGCTGGTTTAAAATGTATATCATTCAAGTTTAATGTATCAATCTAACTGTATGATACATAATAATGTACCAGTCGCCATAGAATCTATTCCAATATAAGTTACACAACTGCAACACGGAAATATCGATTACCTTTTCACAAGCAAAGCGTAAACCGTTGCCCGCATTTCTTTATTCACAATTAAGGCATGAATGCAACATGTAGTTACATTAAAGTGCATAAAAGTTAAATGGCGGAACCCAGCCCGTTGTCATCACTATTCGTACGTCATCAAACAGTGACAGCCGTCAACTGGCTGTCAAATGTCACCGCTTTAAAGCCACAATATTATCGAGGTAATTTTAATTCAATCGAGACGACATTCACAATGAGACTTACCGTACATCTGTGTATGAGTGTAGCGGGGTTACAGAAAGGTAATTTCGAACATTTTTTTAGTTATATTACAGAAAACAAACGCATTCACGACAATTAACCCTTGCGGAGTAGTCAGAGGTTCAGGTTTTCATCTCCGTAATTGCTAAGGTTGTAATTCTATGGAAGGAGATGCAACATTAGGATTACTGTATCCGAGTACAAATGCATATATCGTATATTAATAATCCCAATCCTAAGTAGTCGTAGTATAAGATTAATTATCAACTTTTTACATAATTTCTACCTAATTACATAGTCATTATAAATGTGTTATCAAAATAATTACTATATGGTTAGAGAGCAACTGTACCCTCTCAAACTTCTTAATCTATGTTTTGTGACTGCAGTGCAGCTCATTATGACTTCATTTTGCTTTAACAATAATGAAAGCCTCATCCCGACACTTGACAGTGCCATTGTGCTTCTCTTAAATTATTTTATTTAGAAAATCTTACTATTTCGTTACGATTCAATTTCCAACCTCAAATCTGATACGGTCGCGCAAGGTACAATGCTTTTTTATTTCAAAATGGCGATCCCGATTTCGAATGCATACGGAAATCGCTTTTTAAGCATTCACGCTTTTGAAAGTCCATTAGAGGAGGTTGAATGTAAATCATAAACTAATTTATGTTTAATTTAAATAGTATAAGCCATTGTGTTCAAGCTTGGCTGTTTCTTAAGATGTTTTATAAAGATAAAGTGTTTTTACGAGCGCTCTACACTGCGGCGTTTCATTATGGTTCTGATTCAATTATTTTATGTATTTAAAGTTACTCACTCATGCTCTTTTCCTTGAAACGTTTCTTTTAATTAAAAATATAAATAATCTTGGCACTTATCTGTTATTAATAAACAAGTGTAAGCAGATATCTTGATGCTGAGGAATTATGCATGTAATAGTGCATTTTATAGGTATATCCGTTACATAAAAAAAGGTTTTGTACTTTCAATTAAAGTTGCAATTTTATCGATGTCTGGTTGTTGTTTATATCTATTTGATGTTGTTGCTGTGACTGTATAAATTAATTAATCAACATGTTATCTAAGATTTATTATATGATAATGAAATTGAATACCATTTACATAATTAATTAATGTCTTTTCTTCTCAAGACATCTCATAGAATAATGAAACATAAAAATATACAAAAATATTACTATAAACCAACTTACTTACTTAAATATATTTCTTACCGTACAAGCTTCTTATTATGTAAACGGCTTATAATTAATTTAAATGTTGTGTTCAAGAGAGGTTTCCTTACATTAGTTCGCTAATTCATTACTGTGGTCACAATTCAGGAAGCTCTCAACAACTTTCCAGCAGAAAGCTTCAAAGTTATTAACACTGAGTTAAAAACCCGCAAAGATTAAACACAACATTAGGTGTAAAAAATGAAGTAATTTTATAATATTAACACGGTTAACTTATTATGTTAATCTATAAGATATTCATATATTTTGTGTTATGTCAGTATCCTCAATTATCTATTGATTATAATTCATGTATATTATATGTTTAATTTTGTGTCAATAACTATATGTATTTATAGTGTAAAATGTAATTGATTAACTTGGCCGGCTTAAATCAATAGGTAATATTTTTGAGTTATTCGCGATTTTTATTCATATTGCAACAAAACGGGTCTTATCGCGTATATTTTATAAACAAAAGGATTACTTTGTTTAATGAATAGATGTATCAATAAATTCACAAGATTTAAAAAACACAAGGTAATACTAATATATTATTTAATAATAATAATATTTAAGACACTATTACACCAATTGAACTAGCCCCTTGGTAAGTTAATTTATGACTTGTGTTAAGGGTACTAGTCAACGAACATTTAAGAAATATTTACATATTAATATAGAAAAATACATAAATAGCATATAACTAGCTGTATCTAAACAAATTAACTTTTTATCTTAATAATTAATTTATCTTAGTGTTATAAAAGATTCATGTTTACAAAGATATTAGTAGAAGTTAATAGATACGTAGATTAAATACTGATGAGAGATGTTAATAAGAATAGCAATCGCTTTCAAGACAGGTATTTACTCGTAGTATGATGATACTACTTCTAGGTTTCTTCTACAACCTTAGAAAACATATATATGAAGTGAGTATAATGAAGATAAATTCGCAATTAAAAATACATTTTCGAAATGCAACAAATATTGTGAGTGAGGGAAAATATTGAGGAAAACTAACTTCCCGAACAATAATAATAATATATATAGGTAATACTTAGTGCTTGTAAATGGCGACATGGCTTACCACTTGTCTCATCTAGGTGACCATAGAATACCTACCTTCGCAATTGCGGAGTTCGACATCTGAACCTCTGACTACCCGCCAAGGTTAATGATCGTGAAAACGTTTGTCCTTTTTTGAAAGTAGTAATCATTGAGGACAAAGGTAGGAAGTCATTTGTCAACATATGGCATGTTAACGATGATTCGTGAATCTAACGGGGTAACACGGATATAAACCCGGTATATTAAGAAACTACTTTTGAAAAAAGGTGATGTTAGGAGTACCCATAACCGCCGAAAGTGTATGAGAAGATGTATGAATGTCAATGAAGCGAAAGTGGTCTGTCAGGATCGGGACAAATGGGGATCCGTGATCTCTGCCTTCCCCTCTACAGGGAATTAGGCGTAATGTGTATGTATGTACATAACTTTTATACATACACATACATTCACGTCCTTTGAACCCTTGAGATATGATAATATCTCATAATTCTTTTTTATGTAAGTTTTTTCATTGTATGTACGTACTGAATGTGTTATAGTTTATATAGTATTCAGCTAGTGACAGACTTTGGTTTGGTTGCTGTCGGAGGATCAGTGATGCTGCTTAGCTGTATCAAATACTGCTACAGCTCCTTTTTCACTGCATCAAGTGCCTACTCCTTATATGTATGTATTGTTTTTGTATCAAAGTGTGTATAAAGAGTATTATGTCAAAATGTATCTAAGCAGTAAATATTTTTGTCTTCTTTTTTTAATCTTTTTCTTTGAGGATGTGCTCAGATATGTAACATTAGCAATTATGAATATGCCCCATAGATTCCATTTAGATACCTACTCCTAGTCCCTTAGTCGGCTCTTATTACATGCCTGGAAGATGATTAGCATTCTTTTTACGTCCCAGATTAGCACAAAATCTATTGCTAACAGTTGATAAAGGAAGTTCTTTGCTAGGGCCAAGCTTTTAACCTTTAGGTAATATTAAAATACTTGACGGAAGAATCTTCGTAACAGGTATACGAGATTTAAAGTATAAAAGCTACAAACATACATTAACATTGGATGACAAATCTTACTCTTACTATATAGTACTTCATCATTTATATTTCTAAATATAGGACACTATTAACCCAATTGAATACATTTAAGACTTGTGTTAAGGGTACTAGTCAACGTATGTTAAACAAATATATACTTATTATACACACAGAAGTACATATACAGGGTGGCGCATTCAAAACGGTCAGTATGGGAAAGTCTGAAACTATAAGAGATACGGAGATTTGTTCTTAGGAACCATGTCACCGATTTTGATAAAAAGAAAAACTGCATTCATACTTTCTTTGAAAAAACAACTGTATTCAGTACGGGAATCGAACCCGGTTGCTTTGAAAAAATAAATTGGCCCTTTTCACTTTTTCTTTTTAAATATCGATTGTGGAGGTCTTAAGCTGTAAATGTCTCTATGAAACATGGTGTCGAAAATGAATAAAATGCATTGTTTTGGCATACTTTAGTTTATCATAGTAGGTTTTCTAAGTGGCCACCGTTGTTTTCAATACAATATTCAACACGTTTAGGTAACGATCTTACTATTGAATTTTGTATAGCATGCACAATCAACAACCAGACTGGAAAGCAGAAGAAAAGCGTAGTTCTTAACTCTGCCTCCATCGGGAATCGAATCTCACGATTAGCGTTCAGGTGCTTAACCAATCGCGCCACGAAGGTCGTCAAATCTGTTTATGTTGATGAGACGCCATATAACCTTGTTTTTTATGCTTTTTCTACGTCCTATAGTTTTATTTACTCTTTTTGTATATGTCCTAGTGTAGTGCACTCCTAAACACTTATTATTCATGAAATACAAGACTCACATCATCACAAAACTAACACAATACTCCAATCTTGAGACTCACCTTGCTTACAAACAAGCTATATGTATGATAATTCTTATTTGTATAAATAAAAATACTAAAGTATGTTTTTTAGAGACCATGACATAAAGGCCTTAAGTCCTAAAGTACGCTACACAATAAACAATACGTTCACCGCCCTTATTCCGAGGGGCGGGGTTTTATAACTGATTTCATTACGATAGGTATCGATGCTTAGGAAAAAGACAATGTCAAGTCTCTGTCAAGGAAGGGATGGGCGGGACTTTTGGAACAATCACCGGAACTCTCGCCACGGGACATCACTAGCCCTTTGTCTAGGCGGCAACGACACTAATCTCCAACGCAAAAAAGACTCTATTTCAATATATTAAGGTATGTTTTTTAAAGTGATTGCAATGGGTTTTCTTTTAAACCTCCTTTGAAGCATGACTTCATTCAATTGAGCTTGTCTGATACGTTTACTTATTTATTGTTGGCATGGATATAATGAGATATGCCATTATACGCTGCATTAGGTATTATATGGGTCACGTAGATTTATAGTTTTAAATTGTAAGGGGCGTATGTGAACTTAATAGGTTTTTACACTTCGATGAATTTGCCTAGAAAGTTTCAATATTCAATGAGTATGGTCATTTCATGCTTTAATTAATGACTTCGCACTTAAGTTACTGCCTACCAAGAACGCGTAAATAGTCGTAAAGATTATGAACAGATAGATATTCATTATGTATTAACAATTACAATAACCTTTTATTGTTTATGTTCGCACGAAATATTTCAAGTTTTGAATATTGTGATAGACTTGATTGATGTAATGTAAAATAACTATTTCTCTTGATTTCATTAATTTTAAACCTTCATTGTTCAAATAAAAAAAAACAGATATTACACATAATTACTTATGTATGGATACATACACATCACACCTGATTCCATGTAGAGGAGTAGGCAGAGATCACGGATCCCCAATTGTAACCGATCCCGATCTAGCCCGATCCTGACAGACCACTTTCGCTTCATTGACACTCATACACCTTCTCACTCAGCGATTATAGGTACTCCTAACATCATCATTTATCAATATAGCGTCTATCTGACTGTCATATGTCTTATTGCACCGGCCCCTACATAACCGCCCTTCCACTTCACTCACATATATTCCTTATACTTATGTATTATGAATTCTTGTTATTTTCCGGTGTCATAACAAAGTTGTTTTTTTTTTGTTTTCCATAGAAATCTCCTGAGTCACTTTTTACATAAATATCGGGGTTGTTACAGCATTGATAAGGATATTATACACAGATTGTAATATACCTTTTCAACCAAAGATATCAGTTTACAGGTAAAGACAGCCATTTCTATTTCTATTTCCGTACCAAAATAGCACAGGACAAAGAAAGAATTCAATTACTAAATGAAAATATACATAAATAGCCTGCATGACATTTCACTGACGTACATACACCTACTCATACACACTCGGTGGTTATAGTACTTCTTACGTCATTCTCATTTAACTGACCCAACGTAACATACACATTCAATCTTTTATTTCTTTTCGGGGTGGACAGAATCTCGGAAACATGTTAATATGTCCTAGGTCTTATAGCATGAATAATAAGGTAGTGATGTCACACGTAACACTGTTTAGATTAGATGATACAGGCTAACTTTGTTGTGAAGAACGGCACCTAGTTTGCATTTGACGACCTCCGTGGCGCGATTGGTTGAGCATCTGAACGCTAATCTTAATGTCTCGGGTTGATTCCCGGTGAAGATAGAGTAAAGAACTATGCTTTCGTCTGCTTTCCAGTCTGGTTGTAGATTATATATGCCATATATGTATTTATCTATATAGAATATGTATAGATTTCTTAAATATACGTTGACCCTTAACACAAGTCTTAAATGAACTTACAATGGGCTAGTTCAATTGGTGTAATAATGTCCTCAATATTAATAATAATTTATTTTTTACATGTCAGCTAGCACGAGCGATAAAAATTATAAAAACTTAGTTAAAAAATTATCGCTACCTTCAGAAACAAACAACAGCCTGCAAAACAAAAAAAGACCAATTCTATTAACAATAAAAACATAATTCGTCTAATCACACAAATGTTGAGAAAATTGGGTTATGCATTTTATTAGTATACATTTTGTTCTCAATAGCGACAGACACAGTTCCTTTCGAACTGCACACGTTTAATTTTGATTTAGGTACCTTTAGAGCGATGGAGAACTAACCTTATACCCTTAAGTTAAGGCTTAATGTTCCTTAAGGTTGCTCTCGCCACAGGCTCTGGCGATGCTAATAATTACCGGCCCTGGTGTCGGTGAAGCCATAAAAACGGCAAATCAAGGGAGCGCGGGATAGGCGCAATGTGTTAGATATTAATATCGAAATTATATGCCTGGGACGGCTCGTTCCTGAATGATCAAATTCTTTGTTAAATTTATGGTAACTATTATTTATACGTTTGATCTATAGTTATTCTTATTGATACATATTTATTTATTTAATTTATTCTATATGCAACACAGTATATTAAGACATTAGCAGACACAGAGAAATTGTACAACAGGCCTGAATGTGACAATTGTTTTCATATTCAATCAATGTTTGTTTCTTTGTAGTAAGCTGGGTTAAGGACCAAGCCGCTTGCTCATACGCCTGTACTACTCCTCACTAAAACAGGTCTATAAGCCTATTTAATAAATCGGGAATAACGGAATTATTAGCTATTATTTGATTACGAATATTTTGTAGACCTGTATCCGCTCGGATTGGCTAAAAGAATTAAATGTTTTTTTATTGCACAACTTTAATAAAAACTAACCTGCATCAATTGGTCGATGTGGCCCCTCATCACTCTGTCTGGGATGAACACGGGAAACCCTGCCTTCCCTGGTATGGCAGTTGTGATGATGATTGATATAATATATACACCGAAAAAGCTATACGTCTGCTTTGGAACACTTACTCGTGAAATGTATGGTTCTTATTACTTATATTATGATTTGGTACGCAACGAAATAAACAGGAATTATAATATTATTCAGAAATTCGCGAATTTTATTCACGTTACGAGAAACCGGAATTTATCATGTCTATTCTATAGTAAAGTATTAATTATTAACTAAGGTATTAATTAAAATAAAACTAAATATTTCCAAAATTAAAACATAAAAAAACTTAAATCTAACAAAAAGTCAATATTTACACAGCGCCACTAGTGAACAGAATTTAGCACCCAGAAGCAAAACCCCCCAGCATACAAGCAGCGTTGCCCCATTGGATAGCCAACGAATTAATGAAATACATTTAAAGGTATTAATTAAATACTTTTATTCTATAAAAATTTAATTCAATAGGAAATACGTGCATAGCCCATTCAGGAAGAGCCCCTAGCGTGTCCAAAGCAAAGGTGCCTCACAAAAAACTCAGTCAGAAGTGCTAAGAGCCGATCATAATTTTAGGTTGCCCTCACATTATATTCCGATTATGACACGTACAACATCTGCCTCCACAAATATTTGCCCTGGGACTGTGCATACGAGCCATTATAATTGTTTCTTACGTTTTTGCTACACCTTAATAAGGGGGTAAATAAGTAATTCTTCCTTGATTGCTGTCGGAAGGTAGGTAAATTAGAGGCTGCAATTGTAGAAACTAGCTAGTTGGTACAGGATAGAATCTTTTACGAGGTTTGCTTGACTAGCTGGGTTATAATAAGGGGAAATTTTCACAATAACTACAGCTGTTAAAGCATGTAGATAAGAAGTTTATTTTTAGTTTCAATTTGGAATGAAAGTTTTTTAATAATCAATGTGTGTTTCTATTAAATAAAATTTTTATTTATTCATCTTTTTTTTATCTAATTTCTATGTTTTTTTTCACGTGAGACTTAAATTCTCTTATTTATTCATTCTAAATATACCTTGAGGTTCAATATAATTTAATATTACTTACACATACGAGTATATGTACTTTGGACGCGTGCATGCTTAAACATTTCGTTATTATAGTCTAAGAATTATTTATAAATTATTTAGGTCATGAATTAAGTCTGTAATATGGTTTAATATTTTTATAATAAATGAAAAAATAACAAAATTTAGTTATGAACTATAAACTAGTAAAAAGCTGTGACTTTTTTTGAAATATATCATGAGTGTTATAGAGTTAATTTCAATTTACTATGTACAATTCTGTTAATAGTGCATACTTCAGTTAAACATGTTCTTAGTATTCATAGTAATAAAACTTGTGTGACTAATAAAACTATAATGAAGTACCAACTATACATTTTATTATTAAACTTAGTAATTTTCATCTATCTTATTAAACGGACTACGGGAGAGAGGTAAATAGAAACTATTGTGCGATGGACTTGCATATTTGATGTTATATAAACATCCCTTAAATGTATAGAAAAGTATCATATGCATACGAATTTAATATAGTTTACTACATATATAATTACTATTACTTACTACCTTAATTATTTACTACCTATAACCGTCGAGTGTGTTAGCGATGTATGAGTGGCAATGATGCGAATGTGGTCAGATGGAATCCGTGATCTCTGACTACCCCTCTACAGGGATATTAACTTGATGTGTGTAGGTATATATATATAATTATGTTTGTATTAAATACATTTTAAAACTTAATAGATGTTAACAAACAATCACTATTATGTAGCTACATAATAACAGTTTGTCTGAATAAACAGTTATAATGAATCTGTTTCATATCTTTGTTTGTATTCAATAACATTGTAACTAACTCTGTGAATAACGTATCATTATAATCATTTGCGTTGAACTATGTAAGACCAAGCAACAAGTAATTGTTTTAATCGCCTCTTATTATTACATTTTGCTTAGTAAATACTGGGAAAAGAAGACTGCTATAATATATTGAAAAATAATTAAAATAGTAAAGTAAAACTATCATTTAGGTACTTACATGAATTGTTTTACTTGAGTAACACAACCTGGGTCCTTACTCCACTAATGCATTTTATGCACAATATTATTTCAGTAGCGATACTGTAATACTTCAGTAGCCGTAATTTGACACTTCGGCCGGCACATAGTGGAGTGCCAAAAGTGTCAATAATGTTACCTAGCTGTCGTTCTTCCCGGCATGTGGTAGGAGGCAACTAAGGGACTAGGGGTAGTAAAATCTATTGGGCAATGGGCTAGCAGCCTGTCATCGATGTTCCATTGTAAGTTACATTAAAAGGAAGATATTTACATCTTATATACATACATCATTATTCGGAATAACCCATCTGTACAAGTAAACATTCAGAATCACATATTAAAAGTAAAGTTAACACTTAATATACATCTGTAACAACATTTATGTTGTATAGGTATTTACTTAATAAAATATTTATGAAGCGCATCGCTCAATTATTACTTATTTTATATTTTCCCGCCGCAACTGGGAAAATCCCACCATCTCTTGTCGATAATAAAGCAAATATTATAATTATGACTTTTTGACATTCAGACACTGCAAATATGGATTGAAAACACGATGCAGTATTATTTACATATGTATTGAATGTTATTATTTATAGGCAAATAATAATTTTGCTTTCAGTTTGTTATTGACACTTTATGTTGACTACATTAACTTGGCTTGGATGAATATATATAACTGTTGTAACTGGGGGTTATTGTAAATGGCAATGAATGAAGTGAGGAAGTTGGCTTCGATTATTATTTCAAATATTAATCTAGATAAAACTAATAATTTTTAACCAGTAAGTATTTTTTTCAATTATGTCTAAGGACAATATCCTATTTAAATTAATAAAATATAACAAACGTTACCAGCATACAAACTAAATAAGATATACCTACCTATCTCTACATATTATTTTATTATGATACGATTACTATATTACATACTACATATTTACATAAATGTTTTGAGAAGAAAACAACATTTTTTTCCTATTATTTTCAATTCTATTACAGCTAAAAAGCATCTAGGAACAAAATAAAGATCACCGTGAACGTTATTCAGGATTTAAAGGTTTTTAAATAGGCTAATAAAATTTATGTATTTTTATAGAATTTATTGTTTTTTATATTGAACAAATAAAGTTAGTTAATATTGTCAACTCCATTAATTAGATATTCCTTTTTAATATAATTAGCAATAGAAGGGCACAATTTAAATATATGTATTTATTATATTAAGTATATAAATATATGTTATTCTACTCTATTCCTTACAAAAACCTATCAGCATTTTCATACCAAAGTGTACCTACATTTAATCCCGTGGTGGTCCATGACTTGCCAAAACCTAAAAAGAGGTAATATCACGTGTGATTATCAGGAAAGGCGGCCGTTTCGCCTGATTACGCCGTGACAAAGCCTCAAAAACGGCGTTTTTTAACGAAATTTAAAGCCTTAAATCACCTCCCAAGACGAGAGGGCCCAAATTCGTTGTAACGAATCGACTAAGACTAATCTTGTTACTGTAATGCACTGTGATTTACTGTGGCGAAGGCAATCATTCACTATGCCTTTAGTGGTGGAGTGTGCGGCAGTTTTTATTCAGTAATCGTTTTATGATTAGCCTCTGTCATGAGGTTTTTTTATTAATTCTTCTGTCACTTGTAGATAGGTATGTCATTTTATTTATTATATGAGACTGGGTTGTATCGACCCAGTTGCATAAGCCGTCTAATTTATTAAACAGGCATTAATTTTGGGTAAATTGTGTCCGGGTTGATGAAAGAATAGTTAATGCAATATTCAAAGAGGTAGCAAATAGAAATAAAAGAGTTTTTCAAATAAGAATCTTAATGTATATTGAGTGATTTAATAATATAACTTATATTTTAAATAACAATAGTTTACAACGGTATTTACATTGAGGTATCTCAATCAATAATAACTATGAACTAAATAGCCTATGCCTATGTATCATTGATGATTTATTCATTAGTGAAAGCAGTTTCTGCTCGTTATTAAATTGCAGATCTAGTTCATATAATAAAATTACTATCAACAACTTACACTATTTCGGTCTTGCAATTAACACCTATCTATCTATGTATATAGTAGCTATCTTAAGTTCTCATCTAAAATATAACAAGGAACCACTGCATGTTATACATTATTGAGTTCCACATTTAATTGTAACATGTACAAAAACCCAACTACCTGTAGTAGGAATGCCTAGAAGCTGCGTACGCCAGCGGCATTTTGCAAATCATGCTCTATATTGTATAATTGAGATCACTTTACAATGTTAACAAGACTACTTTAATTTCATCAAAACTTCCGAATTCCTGACAGTGTTAATACTGTTATTAAATATGTTTCATCAGTAATGTAACCAGCGTTCATTCTTCGAGTTCCGTCATTGATAATTTAAAATTTCTACTCATTCAACACAATAAATATTAAATTTACCACTAATAGACATCTAAATCGATTCAACATCACTTGCAACGAGTCCTTTCAAGTTCTTAGTCTATGACATTTACATGTCTCGATTCGCACGTGTCTTCGTACTCACAGCAGAGGGCGGAGGGTCACGCCACCGACAGGGGGAGCGGCGGCGGCAGGCAGCACGGCCTCAGCGCCGCCGCCGCGTGCAGCAGCTCCGCCTGGTAGCGCAGCAGGCACGGCGCCAGAGGGACCATGGGCGGCGGCGGCGGGGAGTCTCTACCAAGCAGCGCCTCGATGGTGAACGCTCTGCGCGGCCTCTCCGGGGGGCTGCACGACTCCCGCCTCTCCGTCAGCTCGGGGCTCACTTGGGTGAACATGCTGATGGGTGCTGGGGCTGGAGCGGCCGGGTAGCACACGGGCGGCGGCGGCTGCGCCACAGAGGCCTGCCTCGCGAGGAAGGCGCGGTTGAAGGAGGCGAGCGCCGCCAGCTCCACGTTGAGGGAGGCCTTCTCGCCCTTGAGCAGCTTGAAGCGCTTGCGGCGGCGCAGCAGCGAGCCGTTCTCGAACATGTCGAAGGCCTGCGGGTGCAGCGTCCAGTAGGCGCCCTTGCCGGGCCGGTCGGGCCGCCGCGGCACCTTCACGAAGCAGTCGTTGAACGACAGGTTGTGCCGCAGCGAGTTCTGCCAGCGCTGCGTGTGCCGCCGGTAGTACGGGAACCGGTCCGTGATGAAGCGGTAGATCTCCGACAGCGGCAGCATGCGCTCCGGGGAGCTCCAGATGGCCATCGCCGTCAGCGATATGTACGAATAGGGAGGCTTCTGATCACCGTAAGATTCGCGAGACGGACGCGGCATCTTCACTTGATTTTACGACACCAATGTTTATAAACAATTAGTCTTGCTTGATCCCACAATAGATTCCACTAACAGAAGGAAGCAGGGGCACGTCGCTTCGGGCCGAGGAGGTAGCGATGACTGACTGGTCGCTTGACTCCGCTCGCTCCTCTCGCGACGGGCCTTGGCTCCGCCCCCCGAGCGCTGCCTCGTGATTGGTCGAGTGCGCGGCCAATGGCGACGCGCCGTGTTCAGGCATGGTGTCGGCTTTCGCTCCACTAACAAGGAATTTAAATTGATATTATGTTTATATTGCCTCCAAATATCTTTTGTGATGACACCGCTTTTTATTTAGCGCATGTAAATTACGGTGATACAGAAAAAGAGATTTGAATTATACACCAATTTAACGATGAATGAACGTATTAAAATCTTCAGCATTTAAATGCGAGTGCGCTGCGTTGGGCGGCGAGATGAAACGCGCCGTTAACTGGCACCCTTGTCATTTGTTTAATTTAATTAAATGTTGTTGCCAGCCTCAACGAGGTTTTATGAGTATTGGACGAGATTCAGTACCCACCTCGACAATGAGTAGTTGTCGAAGTAACTGTTCGAGTCTTTGTTTTTGGACAGTACTGGACATTAAGAACGAAATGAGGTCTCAACAAAAGCAGCAGTCACGTAAACTCACGCAACTTGGAGCAAATCAAATTTAGTCTATTTCTTAACGCTATCTTTGAGTTTCGTTTGAAAGGAAGTTCGGTGAACTAGTCGCGACATAAAAACATCAACCGTCGCTATTTATAGTGATCGAGATCGGTATCTGTTCAATTGATTTACTATTCTTTTTATAATTTATTAGTGTGTGTTTATCAATCCAGATGGTAAGATAATAAAAAGTGTATGATAATAATTATGCAAATATGATAATAAGGATATAATGATAAATAAAAAATATTAAATAAGTCAACCCTCAAGGCAATATAGCCGCAATGAAAGTTTTAAGGCACTTTAATCAAAATGCTATTGATTGACATTAAAATTTAATATCAGGGTAGTAATGACATTAACTAGTACCATTAATAATGTGTATGTACAACAACATGGCAAGTCGTTTTTTTTTGTGTCCATGAAAATGGCGTCTCTCTGACTTAATTTGTGTGTGTATTTGTTATTGTATGGTTTTTGTTGTGAGCTATCACTGTGTCCGAATAAATATTTTCTTTCTTTTGTTGTAATATGGAATTGTAATTATCAAATTTTGCAGTCCAAACTATAAATGCGTACTGAATTGAGACAGCTAGGTAAGAACTATTTTACTCTTCACGAAACGTTGGGCCGAATAACAGAACCTCGGAAAAGAGCATGACCAATGGTACAAAACCAAAGATTTTTTACCCAAAAAACAACTGAAATGGTACCCAAATCAATGGCGCTGACAAATCGTTCAATGGAAGCCGTATTTAATAATAACTAGAAAAGATACGAAGACACGAATTTGAGGTTTCGACAATCTCATTTTGGTTTAAGAGAATTTCGAAATTGTACTATTTATTTATCTCTTTTAGAGTATTACGGTCAGACATACTATATTTTTAAAACTATTTCCTTTTCAATCATCTTAATAGAAGTCTAACTGGTGTAATTGATCCATTTAGGCTACTTATGTATAAAAAAGTTAATCAAATTAACTCATAATTAAACCTGTTTTCAGTTTTGTGCCATATAAGTACAAACAGGTTTAGATGGTGTGAAAACAAACATACAGTGTAATATCATATTTAATTGACTGTCAACAATATTAGAAGACTTAGGTATTAATGTAATAACTAAACTATAAACATAGCTGCCTAATTAATAATTCTGTTTTTATTTATAAAAGACATCTACATTTTTATACCGACTAGGTAACTAACAAAACTTAAAATCTACCTTCTACATTTATCTCGTCACTTTTTGTATTATTTTGTTTTAGTGAAGTTATGCTTCTATGCATTTTATAATTGATTATTTTGAAGATGACTTTTTTACTATAAATATTTGGCATCGATATAATTCTGTGACTTCTCCATGACCTGTTTAGCTAAGGTATAGCAACCTTATCACCAGCTTTTCACATTAGAAGCATCTTTTTATACTGGGTTTCTAAAAACCATACCTATACCTATCTAATCTTTCTAAACATGAAAAGATTCCCGTCCAATTCTCTCACAGCAAATACCTTAGCTATTTATTCTAGAGCCATTTTCCCATAGCCAGCCTTGCAGTCTCAATAAATCCCGGTAACTAGGACTTAATCGTAACCTTGTGGCCGTCGAAAGCTATCTCGAGATTGCTCTCTGGGCTTGTAATAAAACATCGCAAGCCGCCTTTATCGAGTGCTTGCTCGATAAGCATCCATGACGAATTTGCACTACACTTCTTGCCCACTTACTCATGTTTACAACCTATACTCCTCTTACCATCCCATTGGAATATAAACTCAATCATCTTTAGCACAGAGTCTAAAATGGAAAAATATTACAAGGGGTTTAAGACATTTTGGTATGAGTGAATAGGGAAAGGATACTCGATATACGAGTATCGATATAAATTTGTTTCCAATTACATGGCTCGTTTTTTCTCAGTTTATTTCGGCGCTTTAAGGCAGCTAATTTGAAGTTAAATAGAGGGCTTTTGCACTCACGCTGTCTCACTTGATTTACGGCTGAGTTATTAATACTGGATGCAATTGAATCCTTGGAAGGAATAGGGTACGAAACTTTAAAGTATGAGAGACTTTAAAGTCAACTATAATCTTAAAGATATTATAGGTTAGATATTCTATTTATTCATTTATACTATTTATTTCATTTCGTATCTATTTTTCGGCGACATGGCTTGCCACCATCACATTGGGTGCTAACTATCTGGTCAACTCAAAATACTACCTCCGCCATTGCAGAGATGGATACCTGAACCTCAGACTACCCCCCAATGGTTAATGGTCGTGAACGCGTTTTTCTTTATGTCTTTGTCTCTTTCTTTTAATTTTGCCTTAATACGTTTTTGTAATGAAATAAGTAAATTTATGCTTAAGTTAAACTGAAGTGATCAATGAGAGAGTAACATTTCATTATCAATGTAGAATATACGAAGCTCTTACTTGTAGCTATGATTAAATTTTATACTTACTATAATTATATAGATTTGAAACTAGATTTGAACTAGATTTTTATAACAAACTAGTGTTGTACAACGAATATATCTATTAACTTTATTCATTAATTAAAGTCTATTTCGCATCACACAAATCATGAATTGTCATTACTTTAACAATAAACTCTTCTTTCTACGCAAAAGATCAAAAAAATAGACCAACTAACATTAAAGCTGACAAACCATCTAGGAAATTGCAATACTAACTAGGTCCCTACATACAAGCTTCAAATACCATGTAAAATAGTAACATATAATTCACATTAAACTACGTAAGTAGTGTTAAGTTACAACAGAAGCTTAGCTTGATAATGAACAGAATGTTTATTACGAGTGATGCCGCAGGCAAACACTAGTTTCTGATAAACTATGATCTCTAGGCGAGTTTTCACTAATAGAATATGGCCTTGTTAATCAGTATAGCAAGTGCGATAGTTAAAAGCTGGTTGATTTAAATATATAAATAATAAATAGATGACATGGTGATGGACGATTGTTAAATAGAAACCTACTCTTAATCCTTTAACTACACTTTTTAGTACTTTAATCGACATGCTTCTAGGAAGGAAAATAGCTATATGGCATTATATTTAAGTACCAAACTAGTACGGAGTAATAACACACATACATATATAGTCAGGTACTTACTTTAATCTTTATTTTCTTTTTTTTCTTATTGTTAATTTTGCCCTCTTGTTGGTTCTAACGTAATATCAGCGTTGCGTTTGCCACCAAACGTAACATACCAAGCTGAGTTAGAACCCTTTTGCTGCGACCATAACATGCACAAGCTATACCTCCTAGTTCGTAAGTTTGATTTGTAAAATGTTTGTATTGTGTATGTTTTTGTTGCTGTAAATAAATGCTTTTATTATTATTATTATTATTAATCCTTTTCGGGGTGGCCAGAGCTTTGAAGACATGAAAACATCTCCTTTGTCACTTATTAGCATAAATATTGGGTTTGTGATGTCAAATGGCACATTAGTAACTTGCTTACTAACTAGGATAGCCCATCGCTTAATAGATGCTATATGGCCTTAATCCTTTAGTTGTCTCCTATGTCATACCGAGAAAAACGGCAGATAGTTAGCAGTTTGTTTACGTCGCAGACCGTGCTAGGGACTAATAAAAGAAATAAATGTGACTAAATCACAACAAATTTGATTCTTAACTCCATTATTTTCCCTTAAAAGCAGAAACCGAAAGCGTTTGTACTTACGTCAGTCAAAATAAGATCTTTATAATAATTGTGAAATGAGTAAGCGTTTTCGGAGGCATGATTCGTCCTTTTGCACTCACAAATTCACTTATTGATTAATTCCAAACACATCTCTTTTGAAAGAACTTGAAAAAGCTCTTAAACTTAACGCTATTACTTGCATATTTTTTACAAAAGCTGCTAATAACTTGAGCGGGGCCTTGTTGAATGAAATTGACTCTTATTCCGTTATAAAATAGCATGTTTTCGTTGTAAACCAAATTGGCATATTTCTTCGCGCCTACCCCAGACTTGAGGGTGATTTATTACAAAAAGCTTACATATTTAACAGTGCTTTTATTATCAAATAAGCCTTTGAGGATGCCGCTTTTAGATAACCTAATTAACAAACGTTATATATCATTGCGGCGACGACTGCAAATACGAGCGATTATTTATGAATCGATTGCAGAAAAATGAGTCGTTCGATAATCGATTACATACGATATACGTATGTGCAAATCGAATTCGTATGCCTCTAATTGCTTCTTATCGAAAGATCGGTAAACGTTCGAAATGTATGTATTATAGCAAGGAAGCGATGGCAAAATCATACACACCCTTTACTTAACGACGTGTTTCATCATTCACCTGTCTGTACAGCTTTCGTCAGGAATTAATACCTCTGTATTTCAATTGTAAATGAGTCAAAAGATCACGCGATCCTGTGAATAAGATAGTCAAAAAAAATTTATTTATTCTTATCATGTATTTATTGTACATTCAATGATATCAATCCTGTGAATAAGTTACTCATAATACATTTATTTATCATTATCGTGTATTTATTGTCCATTCAATGATTATTTAAAATATATCTTTTAATGTAGGTAATATGGCTGTCTAAAATGTATCTTTTAATGTAGGTAATCTGGTTGTTTCTTCCAACTATAACTCTACTGTTGTTTTAAAAGCTCAAGCTTGGAGAAGATCTTTTGGGGTAAACATAAGCTCGCAGATATTATACCTCACTGCATCTTTTACCAATACTTACTAGCTTATTGCTTGAAAGATTAAAGAACCTTCCCTTTTTCACTATCTGTTTCATACTGGGTTGAAAGGCAGTTAGTTAGCATTATATATATTCTAGACGAGCACGCGACAAAGTATGAATTCGAATTGTATGAAAAAGTCATTTATATTCCCACTTTCTGTTAATAATAATAATATTTGGGCATTTTTACACCAATTGAACTAGCCTCTTGCTAAGTACATTTAAGACTTGTTTAAGGGTACTAGTCAACGTATACTTAAGAAACATATACTTATTATACATGGATATATACATATATATGTAGCATATATAATAACCAGACTGGAAAGAAGAAAATAAGCGTAGTTCTTAACTCTGCCTCCACCGGGAATCGAACCCGGGACCTCACGATTAGCGTTCAGGCGGTTAACCCATCGCGCCACGGAGGTCGTGTTATAGCCAAGTAAAAGGAAAGAAAGGAAAGTAGTTAATTTAAAAGGTTAGTTTTCTTCAAACTCCCCTATTCAATCACGTTATCTAAACTGAACTTGGTTGTAGCACCTTCCAAAGGTGGTTAAGAACCCTCCTTATCAGGCTGATGTTGGCCCAATAATTCACTAGCGGACTAAACTCTGTAATTACGTAGAAACAACGCGGCTCACCGTTTTAGATAAAAATCAATGGTTACACTACAGGTACTGTTGGGCGCTGCCGACTAAAATGTTTTATATATTTATTTACATATTATTTTGTATATTATTATTACGGTCTATGATACAATATTATGTTATATACACTTATAACGTAATATATGGTAAGTAAAAAAATATAAATGCTGTATAACGTACACAACACTTACATTGTCAAACGCTGTAAAAGTTTTACAGAAAAAAAACATTGGCCGACAACATTGTGAGGTTACATCATCATATCATGACGATATACGTACATATGGATAAGCAATAGTCAATTTCTGTGTACGAGGTATTAGTCTAGTAGATAACTCTTTGTAATCAGTTTATGAGATTGAGTGGCCAAAATCACTCTGCAATAAGCTTTCTTTAATTTTTTAATCTTTGAATTTTTATACCTATAGACTGACGAATTTTCATGTCTCTTAATCAATTAAATCCGACACCTCCTGGCAAGCAACTTTTCTATTTTTTACTCACAACTGTCAATTAAATCAAGTAAAATTTTATGGACTATGTATAGTGAAACACATTACCTCCGCTACGTTACGAGCTATGACGTCGGAGCCTTTCCGCTGATCCGACAATAATTGTAGGCTTTCCTAACAATACCAACATTTATTTTTGTTACAACACAACACACGTCAACTTCAAACACCTTTCTGTTTTATTGGGCAGATTCCGGCAGATATAAACGTCACTTTACATGTGTAAGGGAATTTATGCTTTTTGACTGCTTGTTTATTCAGTTATAGTGCTAATATTTTTCACGTACCTATATCTACTTACATAATTCGAGGAGGGATATTATAAGACAAGTATACAGTTTTACTTGTCTTATAATATCTAATCTTATTCTAAACCTAAGTAAAGTTTAAAATTACAGATTCTAAAGTAGTTCATTGATATGCTAGGTTAAATCTAATCAACAGTTTCTAGACAAAAGGACTAAAAGTTAATTGTATCTATTGCGACCTTTCATAGTATTGTCAACACAACTCCGATCGTCATGTACCTAAAAGATTATAAATGGGTTACCTACTAAGGTATTTTACACTGTAAGAGATTTTGTGTCTTAAGTATGTACCTACATAAACACAAATTATTCATCGTACCTATTTTATCACAAAATCCACCATAATAACAATATCAACGCAAATGTAATACACACAATCCTAATACAACGCTTTTGTTTATCCACAAAACAAAAGACAGCCTCCAGTCAATCAAAGCTAGCGTCAAAACAAAGAACAAAAACTCAAAAGGCGGTAAAACAAGCGTGTGTTTACGCTGGCGTGCGACCGCTATTTGTTTCTCACATGTAATCTTTAGATCTATAGACACGAATACTTTCGTCTATTATTACGACGAGATACCAGGCGGGGGCTCCAAATTACAGGGCGCGCACACTACCGCGTTTGAACTAATTTCACGCGCCGGGCCCCGAATATCCGAATTAACTTGTAATAAGCACTTTGGGGTCTAACCGACTCGTCTATTACCCGGTAATATGAGGAAAGCTTTTGTTTGATTTAGACGGGACTGGGATGTAGAGAGAATATGAATGTAGTTGGAAATAAGAAGTTAAGGCAGATAGTCATACGCGCAATGACAAAATAAAAAGAAAAATTTAAGCTGCCTCTAGATAAACCTATCTGGAATTTCAAGTTTAGGTTTAACTTTAAGTTAAGGGTTAACTCTTTATGCTTACTGTTATTAAAATAGCTATGTTCTTACTTTATTCAAGGCGGCGACCGGTAATCTTTATCTATTTCTTTGGGAACACGAAAAGGTATGAAAATGTGTAATTATAGTATATATCGTGATGCTAAACTTATAATGACATTTGATATAACCAAATTTACACATACAATAATAATCAAAAATTGCACTTATGATTTGTACATAGAATAACAACGAAAATGTATTTATTACAAACATTACACTACAAAACACAAAACATCAAACAGTAGTACCTAATTAAAGATTGATTCTACTGTACAAATGACTCATAAACCATTTACGAATGTATCCATTCCATTACTATCTATTAAACTTGATTCAAAATACCAATATAACGGCGCTTTTCTTTGGATAAATTCCAACATCATAATACAGTAGTGTTTGGTATAATACACAAACATAAATCTCGGTGAAATGAAAAGATACCCTTCAGAGCAGCACAAAAGCCTTCGACTAATAACCAGGTTCAATGTACAATCAAAAGCCGTTTCTTAATAGACAAATGGAATTAAGATAACATACATTTGATACGTTGTAATACTAATATTTAATGAATAGGATTCATATTGATATTTTATTTTTATGTAAGTTTTGTATTGGTTTGCGACTTTGAAATGTCGCTAATATGAAGACATCTGATATGCGCAGGTCAGTAACCAAAATTATTATTATTACAGTAAATACCATATGCACATTTTTGACCTTTCTATCCCAAAATTTTGAACGTCTCTTCAATATTTCTCCTAAATTATTTCTGTTGAGTTTAAGAAATAATTCTTTGTCTTTGTTAACTACGGTGAGGAAAAATATAGCGAGGAAACCTACTAATCCGTCGTAACATAGTCGTAGTATTAAATGCCATACATACACATAACGCCTGATTCCCTATAAGCAGAGATCACGGATCCTCATTTGTCCCGATCCTGACAGACCACTTTCACTTCATTGACTCATACGAGTACATCTCCTCATTCATATTCGGCGGTTACAAATCTAGGTAAAAAAAGACACATGCGTTCACGACCATTAACCTTTGCGGGGAAGTCAAAGTTCAGGTGTCCATCTCCGCAATTGCAAAAGTTGTAATTCTATGGCCACCTCGAACCCACGTGTTGACCAGATAGTCAGTACTCATTGTGACAAGTGGTAAGCCATGTTGCCATTTACAAGCATTGACTATTACCTGTTCGTGGAACAGGTAGGTTTCCTCACGATGTTTTCCCTCACCGTAGTATTCGATGCGTCCCGTAAATGTATCTAGATATATTCTAGGTAAACAGATTAAATCTGAGGATATAAGTATGAAATCGCAGGCTATTACAGTGGTAGTACAAGTCAGAGGGCATGACTAACGCATCCATCATTCGTCCATTTACAATTTGAGAATACGTCGGCCCTTCAAAGGGCGTAACAAAACAACTAACTATACAAGCAACACAAAGGACTAGCTAGGGCTGGGAACAGAAGAGCTGGTAAATACTGGTAATAAATATACGTATATTCGTGTACTTTTATATTCTATAGTCATAGATAATACTATTAACGTGTGTCCGAGGTTTTCTCTAATATTATGTATAATACATATATCTAATTCACTATTATTCTAGGTCACTTTTTATACTGATAATATACTATTTTGTAAACGGTGAAATTTATAATCTCCTGTCACGTTGGATATTGATTAACAGGTAAAAAGCGGGTTTCGAATTGGACACTCGACCGTCATATACGTGCATATGTATGTACTCTATTTAAAATATACGTTCACTTTATTCGTGAATAATAAATACCTGTAGTTTATTTATTGATCAATGAGAGTCCTGTTCTAGACTGGGACGGAAAAAGAAAAATAACTAACTACTGTATTTTCCGGTATGAAGTAGAAGGCGACTAAGGGGCTAGTGGTCAATGGAACCTATCACCATTATTTATTATAAATGTCCTTACACCGTATGCGAGTAAAGTTAAAGTAGAGTAAACCTGTTAAATTTTTTTTAATTTAATATAATTTATGCTTGCTTATTGTACTTCGTGTTTAACGTTAATAGTGTGAAGGTTGTTTACCTCGAAGTTGTTGGTAAATTATGCAATTATTTTGATCAAGAATCTTGTAATACAAAAGAGGTTGAAATATTAAAACCTTGCTGCTTAAAATAAAACAATTTTTAACGAAAGAACACTTAATTTTTTTCATATTAACGTCATATTGTACACACTATAAATACAAAATATATAAAAGTCTTGTACCTAAATGCTAAGATTTTATCATCATTATAAAACTACTTTGTTTATGTAGGTAGGTACTATTTAAATACCGCAACAATATTTATGACTATCAAATAAACAAAAGATGATGAAGATTGTTCCAGGTGGCGATCGATAGTCTCTGCCTATCCTCTTACGGACGAAGAGGCGTGATTATAGGAATGTATGTAATATGTTTGAGTATCAATAAATGAGTACAATCAATAATTAAATTATTTTAAAAGGGGAATGTTAGAAGTACCCATAACCGCTTAGAGTGTATGAAAAGATGTATGAGTGTCAATGAAGCGAAAGTGGTTTTTCAAGATTGGTACATATGGGGATCCGTGATCTCTGCCTACAGAAAATCACGCGTGCAACGTAGGTGTGTATGTATGCCAATTATTTACTGCATCAATACTTCTACAATACGAATGAGTATCAGTAAGACGACCGTCCCATCCCTAGGACATTGAATGGTCATTCCTTCAAAGAGCGGCGAGTTAGTAAATATCTCGTGTCCATAATGGCGGCTGTAGCCATTGTGATACTCACACCGTCTAATGAGCCTTTAATCTGCATGTCGGTTACTTTGTTGTTTGTTTACATTCTAAGCAATGAATTAGCTTTGAAATCCCGGGTTTGTAAATGTATGTTTTGGAAATCTTAAATGATATATAAATTACAGGTCTTTATTTCTACGGAGTATTGTACTTAGTAATTAATTTTGATATCCGATCTTACAAATAAATATATATGTAACCACTAACAAGGCCCAAAATGGGTTTGAATCTAGGTTTATCTCATTTAAAATATGTTAACGGTCTATGGTCAACAAACAGTAGATAGTTCAGTGAAAGTTGGAAATATAAATACATGTCGCTGCGTTAAAACTAAACTGAAGAAACTCGAAAAACATTTTATCTCAAAAAGATTAAATAATAAGTACATAAAACATATTAAGTTAATAAAAAGATAAAAAATGTATTTATATTTAATCATTTTTTTAAATTATATGCAATTTAATGTCAAAAATATATCAACTATAATATAAAACAACGTTTTTTGCAAAATAGTGTTTTTTGAGTTTCTTCAGTTTAGTTTTAAAGCAGCGATGTATTTATTTCCGGTAGGGTATTTAGTCAATGATGAATAGTGTAATTATGTTCGCTTTGGAATAAAATTTGGATTTTCTATTGAAACGAAGCGAAGAACATATAAAATAAGACATTGGGATTTCAACTTCGTTATTCTTCGGTTGCGGCGGCTGGCGACGTTTGTGTAACCATGGCGACGGTATAACAAGAAGTGCAAATAGATAATAATTTTTTATGTGAATACAATACTGTAGTAAGTTACATATTTTTCTCCAAGTACAAGTAATCTTGCCAAAAAAGTGACCTACATTACCACATACATTACATATGACCGATTGAAACAATCCACCTTATGCAACAAAAGTGACATTCAGTATAACCTTTATTAAAATATCTCTCCGCTACAACCGTATTACGTTTTACCCGTCCAGAAGCCAACCCATTCGAGCCAATCAACAATAACCCTCCAACCGTCTGTCCGAACCATCGAAGCACGTCTTGCACGCTTCTTTTTCAATAAATCAATTTAATCTAATTTAATTTAGGGCTTCCTCCTGAAGCGACCAGTCACGCAATCGCCTACGCACAGGTTAAGTAATTGGCTGAAATAGGCTTTGTTATTGCCTAGGTTTCAATAACTGAGACTGTAAAGGGTATGTTTATTCAATAATTCAATGGTATGTATGTACCTAATGGTACTGACATTTCGAGAATAGGTTATTCCATTACTTCACTACATAGTATAAAACAAAGTCGCTTTCTCTGTCCCTACGTCCCTTTGTATGCTTAAATCTTTGAAACTACGCAATGGATTTTTATTGCGGTTTTTTTAATACATAGAGTGATTCAAGAGGAAGGTTTATATGTATAATAACTAGCATTAAATAGTGGAGTAGGCTATATATTTTATACCCGTGCGAAGTCGGAGCGGGTCGCTAGTATTTAATATTGGATAAGAATATGATGTAACTTTTCAAATACGCCAAGGTTTTAACTTAAATCTTTTTTAGTCTTTTCCTGGCATGTTGACGTTAGATATTTTTAAGCATAGGATGGTATAGGCAAATTACCACTGATAACCCGCTTTGATTGTCCGTACTCGTAACTGACCCCGTGTATGGTAGACATTAGATGCATGTTATGTTCGCGTAAGCTAATTTGTTATCCTTCATTATGTAAATAAATCTGTACTAGAATATATTATATACATATATATATATATATATATTCTATATATATATTTTTAAATAAACAAATATTGAGGTACACGTATAGATGATGTCAGTTTATATATCTTAACAGATCCACTGTTTTTAGTTTGACTGTTTTAAACCCCTTTCGTGCTGGCCAGAAGAATCCCGAAAACAATCATTTTCTCGCTTTCTTGTAGAATTTGGGTATAAGGGTTGCTATAGCTTTTTAAGAATTGACCATTGAATTTCCCATTACCCCTAATCATATTCTACGCCATTCCTATAACAAAAGACAACCAACTTCATATTCTAATTACACCACAGACTATCATCATATATAAAATACATACACAAGACGAACCATGGATTCTAACAATAATAAACCAACATATTGAATTGCCACCGGAATTTAAATGCCCTCATCACGTATCCAAGCCAATTGTACCAGAAAACACAATAAGGGAACAATGAGCAGCATTCCGGACCTCACAGGCCGTCACGAAGCAAATGAGATGACACCTCAAAAAGTTTTTAATCTCGTGATTTATAGAGCAAATTAAACATTTGACTTGCCGTGAATGGACGCTGAGTGGATAGGCCACGCACGGAGTGAGCGCTGCAGGACGCGACTGGTTGACACATAAGTGTAGTTGGATGTTAAGGAAAGGTGTGTTGAGAGCTTTAATCTAAGATGAATTGAAAAGAGGGGGCAAATTGAAAGCTTGTTTGAAGATGCTGAAGTGTAAGTACTAAGAATATTTTAAAATGTTAGTTAGGGTTACAGTATTATTTTGGTATTCAAAGCTTTCATCTGTTTTTAGGTGTATTTTGATATGGATGCGTTTATGTAACCTAACCCTTTACAAAATTACAGGCTTAAATAAGTTGTGAAATGAGAAAGTGACTTATACTAATCATTGTCAGCCTGAGACTAACAAATAAACGGAGTAGAACTAAATTAAAGTTCTATGGTAACTTTGACAATCTTGTCATGTCATACACACCACTATATCTTAATCATACAATTTAGTTATTTGAAATTCCAAATCCACCACGCGACATGACCTAAAAGTTAATGTGTTATGACTATCACCTTAACGTATTTTTGTTTGTAATTCAGATTAATTCTATCATCTTGATTTAGATTTATTCTATCGATCATCTTCACGTAAATTATCATTATGTTTATAGTACTACATATTAATTTTGACTTAGATCCCTTCTATATTCAAAACTAGAAACCAAAACCACTTGTGCGCCCACCAGTCCGCGTAAACAGTATTTTCCAGTAGCGTTAACCGAATAACGCCCGATTAATACGCGCGACTGCCGCTTAGAGAAACGCCATCTAGCTTTTTGTGGACGAAGCGCGTGTCCGTGAGAACTGCCGGCTGAAAGATGGTAACTCACGTCCTGCTGTAATGAGAAAGTTTGGAAGTAGGTAGTTACTATGAATTTCCTACATAATACGTGTATTATATGTGAATTCATCCCGGCTTATGTCGTAGGGTATGGCCCAACGGGGCTATGAATGGTGACAAAAACAAAAGAGACAAACGCATTCACGACCATTAACCCTTGCGGGGTAGTCAGAGGTTCATGTTTCCATCTCCGCAATTGCGAATTCGACGTAGCTCAGTTGTTTGGGGCTTGACTCTGTATCAACGGGTACAGAGTTCAAATCCCGCGAGTTCAGATCCAATGGAAATGAAGTTTAATGCATTTTTATGTACATTTTCGTTATAAAAATACTTCGAATATTACGGTGAAGGAAAATATCGTAAGGAAACCTCCCTGTTCCCCGAAGTGCTTGCAAATAGTGACATGGTTAACCACCTGTCACTTTGAGTACTGACTATCTGGTCAACATATGAGTTCAAGGTGGCTGTCCACAATCACGTGGACATACCGCGCCGGCCGCGGTCAGTGCTCTTGGCCACAGCGTCAGAATGCTGACGCCAACCACAGAAAGATGCAGTCGGACAATCGGGCCACCAAGAATGCTGACTAGGATCCGGCGCAGTGACGGTGATGGCAGTGGTGCAAGAGTGCGAGTCAGCACATGCAGCGGCAGCAGCTCCGAGCCCGCGGGGAGGCGGCGGCAGTAGCATTGACGTCAATCACTCGTTATCGATTATTGTATATAAAGACTGAGATTTTAATCAATAAACCAGATCGTTACGAACCTTGTAGCGTTCTCATTTCTTCACCTCTCCTCCCGTAGTGGCAAAGACACCTTCAGTCTCAAATGGTGGCGCTGAGTCTGGCTCACCAGCTACGGGAAAATCCTTACACCTAAACCTTTGATCCCCCACCCTAGGCTCCCGGCCGCGCCTTTAGCTCTAGAGGCGTAGCTTTCCCTACCGTTAGGCACTACACACGGCTAGGCACACTTTATGCCTGGTGGCTCCGGCTGCCTCACATCCACGCGCCACACGCCTGACACACCACTCCACATTTATTATATATAAGTATATATTCGGGTTAGGCTATAGGGACTTAGGGCCAGTTAGGTACACACACCTTATTGGTGGCTAGGTTCGTTTATAGGCTATCCCCCGTATCTTCCCACACTGCAGGGTCGGGACCCCTCTGTCACGACTCTGCGGTGTGTCCATGGTCCTTCGGTAAATTAATTTCCACCCCTATGGTGATACTATTTTATTGTTTTAATTTGAATAATTAATTAAATAATAACTTAATTCATTTTCTTTTTTTTAATTTAACTTTATTTTAACTTAACTTTGAATATATTTTAACTTTACTTTAACTTAGCTTTAAATAATAATTAAACTAAAGCCGCGGTGAGGACTCGATATCAAACGCGTGGGGATACTTAGGGTAGAGGATAGTTTTGGTGGTCGCAAGGTCACGGCTCGGTGTATCAACCGCATCGGGTTGTGGGTTTGTTAGACTCGATAGTACGTGCTGAATTCTGTAGACATCTCTCGCCGGGTGCGAATTGGTTAGTTGGCTTGCCACAAGCGGCATCCCCCAACTAACAGAGTAGTCGCATAACCCGGGCCGAGGGGTGCAGGAGACAGCAGTACTTGCTAGGTTCGTTATTAGCTGTAGGATAGGGACAGAAGACGTTTGAAAACATAGAGAAGAACGAAAATGGAAGCGGAAAACATAAACAGCCTCCTACAGGAACAAGATTACTTCAATACAGAGCTCAAGAAGTTACTGAGTAATGTAAAGAAAGATGGAGTGGCTAGACGAACCCTGAAGTACATACAATCAAGACGAAAGACAGCGGGAGAACTGTACCAATCTTCAAAAAACATTCACATAAACATTGAGAACGACCCAATCCTGGAAAACCATGAATACACGACGAGAGACTTCTTCAAAAACGAAATACATAAGAATTATCAAGAAATCATGCAAGTACTCAATGAATATGAAAAAAATGTATACCTGGACGACCGAAAACCCTCCACTGGTGAGCATAGCAAACCAGAGGGAACATCTCTGACGACTTACATACCAAAAGAAGACGACGACCATCCGATAGGAAGCATAAACAAGCAACCCTCGGAAAACCAACAAACTAGACACGACTACAAAAATCCGATAGGAAGCATACACGAGCAGCCTTCGGAAAAACTACAAAGGGAAAACTACCCCGACTATCCGGGGGGAAGCACACAGAAGCAACCCTCGGAAAACCTACAAACTAGATACGACTACTACAATCCGAAAGGAAGCATACAAGAGCAGCCTTCGGAAAAACTACAAAGGGAAAACTACCCTGACTATCCGGGAGGAAGCATACAAAGGCAACCCTCGGAAAACCTACAAACTAGACCTGACTACTACAATCCGAAAGGAAGCATACACGAGCAGCCTTCGGAAAAACTACAAGGGGGAAACTACCCCGACTACCCGGGGGGAAGCACACAGAAGCAACCCTCGGAAAACGTACAAACTGTACACAACTACTACAATCTGAGAGAAAACATAAATGAGCAATCCTCGGAAAACTTACAAACAAAACACAACTACTCGAACCCGCAAGAAAGCATACATGAGCATCTTACGGAAAACGGACAAACCAACCAGGACAAACCGCAAGGAAATGCACATAGGCAGCTTGCGCAATGTGATCAGACTATAAACTCTTGTAATACGAACCAACCGCACTGCAACATATACGAGCAGTCTGCAAGTTTACAAAGGATTAAACAACAAATGTTTTCGATTTCACAATTAAGACGGAAAATGTATCAAGCCGAACAGTACTTGGAAGAAAAACCAACTGAATGGAAATTACGAACCCTTCAACGTGGTATCCAGGAACTATGGAAACGCATTGAAAACACTCATCTCGACATCATCACACTCGAGATAAATCATGAATACTTTACAACCCAGCAATACGAAAAAACACAAGATAGGTACGAGACGACGGCTGAACTCATCGAAGAACATCTTTACAAGTTATCTATGCACACCTTGTCGAGTAACGCGACACCACGACCAACAATAAGACTACCACCAGTAAAGATACCTATTTTTAACGGCGATTCTGGTAACTGGACGACATTCAAAGATCTATTCTCAAAGATCATTCACGAGGACGTACATATATTGAACACCGAAAAAATGCAATATCTAAAAACCAACTTAAAAGGACCTGCATTAAGTGTCATCCAATACCTACCAATAGCAGAAGCAAATTACGAAACTGCATGGCAGTTACTATGCGAGCGGTTCGACGACAAACGAAAGATAGCGACACAGTTTATTGACGAATTATTAAACTTGCAGAAAATTGAGAAACCAAATGCAAACCAGTTACGAGAATTACATGACAAAGTTAAAGAGTGTTTGCAAGCGTTAAAGAATCAAGGGATCGACACCAAATCCTGGGGACCCATCCTCTGCAGGATTATTAGTAGAACCTGGGATTATCAAACAAATTTCAAGTACGAAGAACAATTAGATAACATCACTGCAATGGATTCATTTCAGGATATGATGTCATTTCTAGAAAGGAGATTTAAGTGTTTACAAGCTACACAAATGCCATACTCCAATGCGTTACAACAAAGCTATAAGCCCCAATGGAACATGCCACAACGATCATACCCGCCGCCCAGAATGGCTCATCAGCAGCGAGGCAGCAACAATTACGCAGATAAGCAGTTTACGAGAACTTTTTGCTGGTATTGTAAATCAGATGCCCATTCCATAAATCATTGCCCTACATTTGGATCACTCAACGTTAATTATCGGGCTAATAATGTGAAAAGTAATGGAATGTGTAAACGTTGTCTAAACCACGCTGTCGACAAAGAATGCATTAGTAGGTTCTACAAAAGTTGTGAAAAGTGTGGAGATCCCAACCATAACACGTTACTTCACAGAGATTTGGGACCGGTAAACAAAAGTCAGCAACAACAAAACCAAACAAAACTAGTTGCCAATCTATCCGAAGATCAAACTACCGGAAAAATTGTTTTTTTGGCAACATCCATAGTGCAAACGATATCACGTAATGGGATGCCAGTTTTACTTAGAGTTTTATGCGATCAAGGATCACAAGCATCGTTTTGTACAGAAGAAGCTGCACAATTAATAGGCGCACAGAGAAACCAAATCGTCGCAGAAATAAGAGGAATTGGGGACCAAGCAACAAAAACATCCAATAGCACGATAAATGTGAATCTTGAACCTTTGTATGAGGAGAATTTCAAGCTACCAGTCACCCTATATGTGATGCCAAAACTCACGGGATTATTACCGAACAAAACGATTAAACCAATACCAGAACCCCAGTTAAAAGGAATACAGCTGGCAGATCCAACATATTACAAATCAGGACAAATTGATGTTATTCTCGGTGCACATGAATTAAGTAATATCTTATTATCTGGATTCAAGAAAATTGGCGAAGGAGTTATAGCGCAACAAACTAAGTTTGGATGGATATTATCTGGCCTAGCATGTTATGCAACTGAAACAAACGTTGGATTAGTAAATTTAAACTTAACATTAACGGAACAAAAGAAATTAACCAAATTCTGGGAGCTGGAAGAGGTTCCTGACAACAGCTTTCTTAGTCAACAAGACGCAGACTGTGAAAAATATTACCAGAAAACCACAAAGAGAAACTCGGACGGGACATATACAGTAAGATTACCTTTCAAAAATAAAAATTTAGATTTGGGTGACTCGCGCAAAAAAGCTGCCGCTCGACTACTACAATTAGAAAAACAACTGTCAAAAAACGGAATACGTCTACAGTATAATGAATTTATGGAAGAGTATTTACAACTTGGACATATGAGAAAAGCCAAAAAGCGAGATACAGGAAAATACTACATTCCTCACCAACCAGTAATACGAGAAGACTCGCTCACAACTAAGCTGAGGGTGGTTTTTGATGCTAGCAGCAAATCCCAAGGAAAACTCAGTTTGAATGAGAATCTGATGAAAGGCCCGCGATTGCAAAACGACCTACCGACTATAATACTACGATGGCGGATGCATAACATAGCATTTATGGCAGATATAATGAAAATGTACAGATACATAAAGATACATGAAAAAGATATGCCATATCAACGTATTCTATGGCGTTTCAGTACGGATAAACCTATAGAGGAATATGAACTCACCACAGTGACCTACGGGACGTCATGTGCTCCATATTTGGCCATAAAAACACTTCAAAAACTAGCGTTGGATGAGCAAGAGAATTATCCATTAGCAAGTAAGATGACATTACAAGATTTTCACGTTGTCACGTCAGTCAACATGTTACAAACAGAAATAACAAACCTATTAAACAAGGGAGGATTTCATCTGCGAAAATGGTCATCAAATTCACGAGAATTTCTCGATAACATCCAAGAAAATAAAGCAGATGGGCAACATATGAAACTTCCATTTGATGAAACAAGAAAATCGCTAGGAATAATATGGTCACCACAAGAAGACAGTTTTTCTTTCCAAATATCAATTCAAGACCATTGCAAGCTTACAAAACGTATCATATTATCTGAAGTAGACAAAATATTTGACCCCCTGGGATGGCTAGCTCCAATCATCATTACTATGAAACTTCTAGTACAAGAACTATGGCTGTTAGAAACCGATTGGGATGATCAAGTAAACTCTGATATAAGCAAGAGATGGGACGCTATACAACAATATGTAAAAGTACTGGAAGCGATAAAAATACCCAGATGGTACAAGACAAATAAGAGAACACTAGAGTACACCCAATTACATGGATTCTGTGATGCATCGGAAAAAGCCTATGGAGCTGTTGTATATCTACGAGTTAAAGTGGAAAACGTATACCATATCACTTTAATACAAGCTAAGTCAAAGGTAGCTCCTAAGAAAAACAGAACCACATTGCCAAGGCTTGAACTATGTGCGGCAGTATTGCTCGCACAACTGATAAATAAGATACAACCAGCGCTAGAGGTTCCTAATACCCCCACATATTGTTGGACTGATTCCCAAATAGCACTCGCGTGGATAAAGAAAGAAGCTAGTCACTGGAAGCCTTTTGTTGCTAGAAGAGTAGCAGAAATCCAACGTCTACAACCTAAAGCGACGTGGAGTTATGTGATGACATCCCTCAACCCAGCTGATTTAGTATCACGGGGTACAGACCCGGTGAAGTTACTGACAAACGAGCTATGGTGGAAAGGCCCAGACTGGTTGCGAGAAGATAAACTACCATTGACCAAAACTTTGCCAGAAACTATAATAGAACTAAAAAGTTACTCAACAATGACCGCAACACAAGAGAAAAATGAAATATGGGACCGATTCTCATCTTTTGATCGACTCATAAGAGTTTTAGCATACTGCTATCGATTCACAAATAAAAATCGTTCAAAAGGGTCGCTTTCAGTGTCAGAAATTCAGGAAACGACTAACAAAGTACTGAAAGTAATACAAACAGAAACATTTCAGGAAGATTTACAAAGGTTAAAGAACACATCATCCTTAAAAAGAACTAGCAAACTATCCACATTGGATCCTTTTATAGATAATAACCAAATAATAAGAGTTGGAGGCCGATTACAAAACTCTGAACTTACATACGGAAACAAACATCCTGTAATACTACCAAATAAACATCGAATAACGTCACTCATAATTGAAGATGCACACAAAAAAACGTTACATGGAGGTAACAAACTAACTCTCGCATATATACGACAAAAGTATTGGATAATCGGAGGCATTAAACAAGTTAAGTCGGTGCTATCAAAATGTGTCACGTGTACACGATACAAAGGCAAAACCGCCAGCCAGAAAATGGGCAACTTACCAACCGTTAGAGTAACACAGTCATATCCCTTCAGCAATTCTGGAGTCGACTTTGGAGGCCCAATAAAGGTTCGAGCTTTCAAAGGCAGAGGATATCAATCACGAAAAGCATACATAGCACTATTTGTGTGCATGGCCACTAAAGCCATACATTTAGAACTGGTCAACGATCTGACAACAGAGGCGTTTCTTGCGGCGCTAAAACGATTCATGGCCCGGAGAGGACCTGTGACTAATATATACAGCGATAATGCAACAAATTTCATTGGAACTGCTAAGGTCTTGTACGATGAAATAATACAGATAACCCAGTCATCGAACTTCACAGATGAACTGACAAATTTGGGCACTAAGTGGCACTTCATCCCATCATATTCACCACATTTTGGAACAATGTGGGAATCCGGTATTAGAGCAATGAAACACCATTTAAGACGAGTAATTGGTGAATCAATTTTAACCATAGAAGAAATAACGACCCTTCTATGTCAAATAGAAGCCTGCTTAAACTCCCGACCACTTTGTCCTTTAAATGAAGACGTAAATGATAAAACCATTTTAACACCAAGTCATTTCCTAATTGGACGCGAAGCTGTTGGAGTACCGGATCCAATTGCACATTCAACAATAGAACTGACAGATAGGTGGAAGCTTGTACAAAGGATGAGGAAGGACTTTTGGTCTGCTTGGACAAAAGATTACTTAAACCTACTACAACAACGGTACAAGTGGACAAAAGAGCAAGAAAACTTACGAATAGGCACTGCTGTACTGATCAAAGACGAAAACATCAACCCAAGCAAATGGCCGCTAGCAAAAATCATTGCAGTACATCCAGGAGAAGATGGACAAACACGTGTGGTCACAATACAGAAATCAAACGGTCATAAGTCCAAACGAGCCATACATACATTGATACCACTACCTGTAAACGAAAATAACAACGACGGTAACAAGGAAACACAAAACAAGATGACTGGCAGAAATACATGTAAACATCCAACATACGCACATGCAAGCACCGGGGTAAAAGTATGGAAGCATGTACTACTAATAACGTTACTAGTAATACAACTAGTTAGTGGAACGCTAGCGAATTACACAATTAGAGGAATACCATCTGGAATATACGTAGAAGAACTGGGACTTACGACAGTGAACAGGGGAATTTTTCGCGTAGAAACCTATTGTTCAAGAGAAAAAATTGTTGACGATAAAAAAGCAATTCAAGATGTAACGAAACATTTCAAAAATATGTGCCGGAAAGCAAATCATGACGGATATCAAACCCACTGTGATGAATTCTATCAGCACTTAGAAGAAGAACAAGTCAAGTTTGAAACAATAGTACAATATCTATCAGACTTAGAACACACAAGACGGAAACGAGGTCTGCTAGGGCAGTTTATGACATCAATCTTCGGAGTAAACGATGAAGTGTATAAGGACATTGATGCACTTCAAAACAACCAAAAACAATTGATCGAGGCAGCGAATCATCAAACCCATGTCATGTTGTCTACTATAACAACCGTAAATCAAACGGAACAACGAATACAAAGCAAACTTAACAGATTTCAGAATAAAATAAACCAAGCAATAGAGTACCTACAAAGTGTTAATAAGTACTTGAAACATGAAGAAGAAAATCAACTTGCAATACAAGTGTTACAGGCGTTCAATCTAGCAAACAGCTACATAACGGAAATAACATATCACTACGAAGGATTGGTAAAAATATTTCTGGAAAAAGCATCAATATATAGTATCTTATCACCGAGAAGCATTCGAGACTTAATAACAGAAAAGAACACTAAAATGCCAAATAATATAAAAATTGTGCAAACACCACTTCTAGACACAAAAATAACAGAGAACGATACTCACATACAAGTCTCTGCATATTTTCCGATACACGAAACATCAAAATATACATTGGTGCATATAA
Source organism: Leucoptera coffeella (assembly GCA_030578115.1). Classification (NCBI taxonomy): domain Eukaryota; kingdom Metazoa; phylum Arthropoda; class Insecta; order Lepidoptera; family Lyonetiidae; genus Leucoptera; species Leucoptera coffeella. The sequence goes on along the minus strand of JAMBLF010000819.1, from coordinate 10,022 downwards.
CTCCAATGCCGAAAAGAACTGAAGACGGCGAAATGCGAAATATCGTAACACAACATACATTTTTGGGGATAAACTATCACGCAGAAAAATATTTTGAGCTCACGCATGAAGAATTCAAGTCATGCATACAAAAACAAAATGGCTACATATGTAATCCTGTCGCTATCACAATGATGCAACTTCATAAGAACTGCATCATGGACATGATATTTCAGACTAACAACGACAACGAAACTGATTGTCACACAAATAGCTACACGCCAGCTAACGATGTAACATGGAAAAAGATGTACATAGCAAATACATGGCTAATCATTCCGAAAAAGAAAACAACCATATCAATCATCTGTGGTGGACAGCGCCAAGCAGCCTTAATCGATGACATAAGTATCATTCAAATATCAGAGAATTGTATAATTAAAACAAAAACCAGTTTGCTAACAGCCACACGAAGTGAAACCTCAACAGCAGTGACATCCTACTTAAAACCGATAAACTACACTATTAACACAGATTTAAAGAAAATCGCTAATGACAATATATCAAAGGAAACAGTCTTGGATATAACTCACAACTTATTACAAAACGAATTACAAACTGAACAAAACTTATCGAAAGAACTAAAAAACACCGTCTGGTATCAGTTCTCGTCACCTACCTCGGTCAATATAAGTTTATTAATAATAACAAGCATATTAGTCTTAACTTTAGTTATTTTTTATGTTAACAGGTATAGAAAACGGAAACGGGACGACGTGCAGCGAGTGGCGGGCGAAATGCTGATGCGCGACATCTGCAGCCGCCCCCGCCGGAGGAGACCGGCAACCTTGGAGCCTGCAGCCACGCAGCCGGACACCGCTCCACCTGCCACACCACAAGGGCAGGCGACCCCGGGCAGCCTCTACCAGATGCAATCCATCTCTGCCGGGGCCCAAAATGTCCACAATCACGTGGACATACCGCGCCGGCCGCGGTCAGTGCTCTTGGCCACAGCGTCAGAATGCTGACGCCAACCACAGAAAGATGCAGTCGGACAATCGGGCCACCAAGAATGCTGACTAGGATCCGGCGCAGTGACGGTGATGGCAGTGGTGCAAGAGTGCGAGTCAGCACATGCAGCGGCAGCAGCTCCGAGCCCGCGGGGAGGCGGCGGCAGTAGCATTGACGTCAATCACTCGTTATCGATTATTGTATATAAAGACTGAGATTTTAATCAATAAACTAGATCGTTACGAACCTTGTAGCGTTCTCATTTCTTCACCTCTCCTCCCGTAGTGGCAAAGACACCTTCAGTCTCAAATGGTGGCGCTGAGTCTGGCTCACCAGCTACGGGAAAATCCTTACACCTAAACCTTTGATCCCCCACCCTAGGCTCCCGGCCGCGCCTTTAGCTCTAGAGGCGTAGCTTTCCCTACCGTTAGGCACTACACACGGCTAGGCACACTTTATGCCTGGTGGCTCCGGGTGCCCCACATCCACGCGCCACACGCCTGACACACCACTCCACATTTATTATATATAAGTATATATTCGGGTTAGGCTATAGGGACTTAGGGCCAGTTAGGTACACACACCTTATTGGTGGCTAGGTTCGTTTATAGGCTATCCCCCGTATCTTCCCACACTGCAGGGTCGGGACCCCTCTGTCACGACTCTGCGGTGTGTCCACAATGGCATGTCTGCCTAAGTCAGGGCTGTGTCGTATGTCAACAGACCGAACCAGTGCGTCAGTCATTATCAGGTCAATTGTACTATGTGAATGGTTAGTAAAGTGAGTCGGTTTATTTACATGCTGTGTTTGTTTTAAGATTGTCACAAAGTCCGTCAAAGATTTATAGTTCTGTCACCTACAAAAAAAAGGTTGTCATAATTATTAAAAGATGTCACGGAGTTAGTCAATGCGTCAAAAAATTCGTCAGCGTCATGCCAAGGCGGCCGGTAAGCCGTCCCAACCACGAGCCGAATGCCGCCAACTACGACGCGGAACCACATTTGTTCCACCGTGGGCGACACGGGGTGGGAAACCAGGTACACACGCAAGCCACGCCGCCGGTAGAACCCAACGCCACCCCCGCGGGCACGCACGGAGCGCAGCTGCGGCACATGGCGCAGGCGATACCCGGGAATGGAGGGCGCGCGCCCCTCGTCGCCTCCCCGTGGCCACGTCTCGTTGATGGCCACCAACTCGCAGTCTGCACGAAGAACCACCGCCTCCAGCTCGTCATGGCTGGTCCCCAGCGAGCCCGCAGTAAACAATCCAATCTTGAATCGCTTAATACGAGTCATGGAAACCGTTGAAGGAAATGTCTGCGTAAACCAACGATTCATAAAAATACTTAAACATAATATCACTTTTTACAGTTCATACACATATAAATTTAAAACATATTACATACACATACATATGAACATAATAATTATAATATATGATAATAAAATTAAATATATAGGCAGCGACACAGACATCAAACCGCACCGAATCAAAGGCATCCATCAGAACATGGTTCACAACAAAGAAACAATTACAAAAAAGAACACGTGTACATAAAATAATTAACAAACAGGGAGAGAGCCAAAAACCCTCTCCACGTCCTCTTCCTCCCGGATGCGGTGAACAGGAGCCCATCTGCCTTGCGCGCCAGCATTCACTCGTCACGAGTCCAGACGAAGCGCCAGCCGCAAGCCTTGGCCCGCTCGCGCGCTCGTCCGAACAGCTGCCGGTTGAGGCGGGTGAGGCGCTCGTTCAGGTAGAACCTGCGAGGCTCTCCCGGCAGACCCATGTCCGCGGTGGTCGCTCCACGGCACACGCGGGCCGAGCAGATCAGCTCCCCGCGAGTCGACCGCCACGCAAGCCGGACCACTATAGGCCGCGGCCGTCGATCTGGTCCACCAGCGGCTCCAGCGATATCGCGCAGCGGCCCCATCCGCACGGCGCTGACCACGTCCCGTTCTTCCAGCGCCACCCCCAACTTCGCAGCTACCAGCGCCGCCAAGAGTGACGGATTCTCACCCGGCACCTCCGGCACGCAACTGAGCTGAACATCATTTGCCAGCAGGACCTGGTCTCTCTCCGCTAACTGATGCTGGAGCTCATGGATAGCTCGCTCCAGAGGCTTAGTAGCAGCCGAGAGGACGGCATTATCCAGCGCAGCCACATCCCCTGTCCTCCCCTCCAGCTCGGCCAGACGGCGCTCGAGATCGCTAACTTTGTTTCTGACGAGCGCGATCTCCCGCCGCATATCCCGGCAGAATTCCTGCAGCTCGTCCCGCAGTCCTACGCGTAGCTCCACCATGGCTGCAACCATCTCTGTCCGGAGTAGTTGCATTTGCGCAGCGATGTCCCCTGCCATCGTTGACTGTGGTCGGCTCAAGTCAACGTAGTCCTCGTAATATATACTACTCAAAAGAAAATAAGGTCCAACTAAAGATTACGGTATTAGAGCCAAGTTATAAGCGCTAAACGATTTTTTTTAAGCAAATTAAATACTGGCACTATATCTTTTTTTGTTTAAAAGAAAATACACACCTAAATTCTTAATTCAAATTTGAGAAGATCACTTTTTTGCAACCACGATGATTTTATTGCATTCGAAGCCAAAGTTTGAGTTTGATGGGAAGCCTTTATTTTCCGATTATTGCTTTATTATTGGTAATTTCTTGTTTATTGCTGTACGTGTGGAAGATATGGCAGCTGTTCGACGGCATATGGACCTGGTTACAGTTACTAGAGCCATAACATTAGTTCAAGAAGGCTATTCGCAGCGAAACGTGGCTTTGCGGCTTGGTGTCTCACGGAGAGCAATTCAAAATGCTTGGAATCGTTTTGTAGAGACCGGGAGGGTAACCAGGAGATGGGGATCAGGTAGAGTGAGGGCTACAACTGCATCAGAAGACCGTTTTATACGCTTGACTGCGACTAGGGAGCGCTTCATCACCGCACATTTGTTACAAAACTACCTACGCCGCACCACGGGGACCCGCGTCAGTAACCATAAGGAACAGGTTGCACGAGGATCAGCAGTTCTCCAGAAGACGCATTGTTCGTATTCCATTAACACAGATTAGCATTCGCAAGGCAACGATTGAACTGGACCATGAGGGATTGGAGCTCAGTTTTATTCACAGATGAATGTAAAGTCAAATTTTATAGTGACGATCGACGCATTAGGGTGTGGAGACGACAAGGAGAGCGTTTTGCGGATCCCTGTATACATGAAAGGGACAGATTCGGAGGCCCCAACGTAATGGTATGGGGAGGAATAAGTCTAAGTGGCAGAACCGAGCTTGTCATCTTAGACGCAGGTGCAATAACAGCCCAGCGGTATATCCAGGAGGTGGTGACACCACATGTGGTGCCTTATGCACAGCGAATAGGTCCCAGATTTTGGTTGATGCAAGACAATGCACGCGCACACACAGCGAGGCCCACGCGTGATGCCTTGGAGGACGCTGGAATAAGAGTATTACCGTGGCCCGCGAACAGCCCGGATCTCAATCCTATTGAGCACATGTGGGATTTACTCAAGCGAAGCGTGCGGAGCACCAATCAGCCAGTGCACAACAACACACAGCTGATAAACCTGTTGAAGATCAGCTGGGAACAGATTCCTCAGGAAACGGTTCAACACCTGGTCGAAAGTGTCCCTTCCAGGCTCCACGAGAGCAGGCGGAAACGGGGTGGACACACACGCTATTAATTTTAAAGTTATTTTCTTAATTTTTCATTACTGCAACTTTTTCTTTAACTTGTAATTTTTGACAACAACGTCTAATTTTGAATAAATGTAGCTTAAATATTTTTTTGTCATTATTTTACATAAATAATACTTCCAAACGCTTTTCATCTGTTTTATTTAATTAATTTAATCATTTGATGATAAAAAAAACACTTAGTTGTTTTTAAATATGAAAAAAATACAGTGGCCCTTATTTTCTTTTGAGTAGTATATATATATATATATACACAAACACACATACATATTATATATATATATATATATATATATAAGAAAGAAAGAAAATACTTTATTTTATTTTTATAATATATAAAACGAGTAAACACATATACATCACACCCGTATTCCGAGCGGAAGACTGAGATTTAGCTAAACTCTTACACTTCTTACACACCTTTTCGGCTTCATTCATATCCTTATACACTCTTCATATGTATGTATATATAGATGATGGAGCCGATTCGCCAAGTTTTTGTTTTTTTTCAATCTGAAGGCAGTTGGAATTGCTACCATCCCAACCCACCCTCACCTTTCCCCAGCGTGGCTTGCCTCCTCCTCCGCGGGGGCAGCCTCAGTTGCCGTCCTGCCATTCCGCAATCGTGAAGTGCAACCCTATACGCAATACCGCTGTATATTCTGTGAGGTATACGAACTCCCGCAAGAACTATAGCGTGGGGAAATTGTCGTTTCCCCGCATTGTGTTTCCGCTAGTGGTGTGTGAATCTGCAGCCTACTTCTACTTGTGCCAGATCGAAGAAGGGCCCTTCAAGAAGCAGCGTGTGTCTGCGTCAGGTGAGCCACGTTTCCTTTTCCCCTCTCCATTTGGTAGGAAGTCAAATACTCTTTATTTCTTTATACAGTCCACTAAAGCCTTTTGGCTGTAGAATCGCGTAATCATTTTTGGTCCTTCGAGCCGGATTCGCCATTTTGGTTCCTGTTGAACCGGATCACCGCCATTTTCAGTCGCTCTCGAGCTGGTCCATTTGGGCCCTCGAACCGAGTCAGTTTTGACATCGGACTTATTTATTAAACGTATTTACTTAATCCGCTTATTTTATTTATATCCATATCTAATACATACAATCATACAATCATAATACACCGCAATAGCTGAACATTTCTTTGTCTCACTGCACTCCGCGGTCGAGGCGAACTTTATTTTCTACCCGCTTTATTACTTCGCTACTCGCGTCGATTTATTCTAGAAGGTTCGACTAGCTTCTTCTTTACCTCAATATGAGGAAAGGAAGTCCAAGGTGAGCTCCCTCGCGATTCTCAACTTACAATTACTAATGCTAGGTGCAATGCCTTATTTCAGCACATACAACTTTTATTTGATTCAAGTAAGTTCGTACATACTGATCCAAAGTTGCTTGATAAATTTCTCAGTGAATCCGAAAGTATTGACGCGGTTCATACGGAGTTCAAGTCTTCTTTGGATAAATACAATGACGTTTATTAACTGTTCACCCAGAGGCTGAACCTACTTTTAGTTCTGTTATAGCGTTTGAGCAACTGTATAGTGGAATTAAACGCATTCGCTCTCAGCACTCTTTACCGGAGAGTGTTGTCCAGCAAGATGTGCCCCGTAGGAATTTTGTACATTGCCACCTATTGAATTAGTTGGTTTTAATGGTGATTATAGTTCGTGACCACTCTTTTATTCAAGTTTTAAGTCCACTATACATGAAAACCCATCGCTTTCAAGAGCTGACAAGTTGTATTATCTGTTAGGTAAACTCTCAGACAAACCTTTATCTGCCATTTCAGGTATAACACCTAATTCAGATAATTATGAGCTTATTCTGCAAACTCTAATCGACAAATTCGAAGACAAGCGGACACTCGCTTCTCACTTGAAGCGAATATTAAACTTCAAGCCGCTTCACGGCCCCAATTCTATCAATTACGATTCATCCATTGATCGCTCTGTAACGTCCGTGAACGCATTGAATAACATAGATATAAATATCTTGTCCGATTTTATTTTGCTGTTTATCGCGCTTCAAAAGTTGGATGGAAATACTGTTCACGCATTTGAAATGACTGTAAAATCATTGGAAATTCCCACGTTCGCCAACTTAGTTGATTTCATAAAAACTCAAAATAAAATACTATTGCGTACCGCCCCTACACCGAGTACTTATGAAAATAAACCCAATCGCTCGCGAAATGCTACTATCAACCCGCCTAAGTATCAAACTTATGTCAATACCGCAGACTCTTATTCTGCAAAGTGTTTTGTGTAGTAATTTTGTGCATGAACATTTATTTAAATGTCCCGCTTTTAATAAAATGACACCGGAATATAGATTCCAAGCCGCAAAGAAAAATAATTCATGCATTAATTGTTTGAGCATTGAACATCGTACCCTTTCTTGTAATTCAAAATCGCATTGCCGTGTGTGCCAACTTAAACATCACACGCTATTACATTTCAATCGACTACCAGAATCAGCCCCTTGTCATCTTGAGAAATTACAATGCCCGCGTCCAATGAATGCGCCCGCGCGATCTTCGCCCTCGAAAATTGCATAGCGGCCTTAACTTGCAGGGTGATCTATTTAATATAGTTTTGTTGTTTAGACTTCATGCTATAGCTATGACCGCCGACTGTCGTCAGATGTTTTTACAAATAATTATGCGGCAGTCTGATCGTCGTTTTCATAGAATGCTTTATAGATTTAGGTCCTCAAGAACCACTCGTTTTATATGAATGCACACGCGTCTATTTTGGTATTAAGTCGAGCCCCTTTCACGCGCTGCGTACTGTACGTCAGCTAGTAAATGATGATGGTCATAAATATCCGTTAGCTAAGCAGATAATTGCCGAGTCACTCTATATGGATGACATTATGTTTTTAGTAGAGCCGTTACTGGAAGCTACGCAAGCTTCGAATGAGCTTATTAATTTATTTAAAGGCGCTGGCTGGGACTTATTTAAAGGGAACAGCAATGATTCAACATATACCTATGACACATAAGCTGCCCATAGATGTAGAATTTGACAAATCATTTCAACACAAAATATTGAGACTGCATTGAATGACTGACTCTGACCATTTTTATTTCAAGACCGTACCTACCGACGACAAATGTACGAAGTGAGTTATGCTTTCAACCATCGCTAGGCTATGGATATTATGGGGTTTGTCGCTCCCATAATTACTTATGCTAAATTGCTTATTAAGCAACTTTGGCAATTATGAATTGACTGGGACGACCTTTCCCCGCCCCACATTGCTGGGATGTGGAGTCAGTTCTGCAATGAGGTATCAGCTTTAAATGGCTTTAGATACCGCGATACCTCGGTGTGCGGGGTGATTGCGAAGACACTTTGTTAGGCTTTTGCGATGCAAGTCTGCAGCTTACGGTGGAGTGGTATACCTACATGTTAACTCCCCTACGGCCATCACCATCCGTCTAGTATGCGCTAAGTCTAGAGTCGCGCTATGAAACAGCTATTCCATAGCAAGGTTTGAGCTTTGTGGAGCTGTCCTTTTGTCTAAATTAATGCAAACTGTGTTAAACGCTTACCGCGATCGCGTTCCTATGACAGTTTATGCGTTTACGGATTCAAAGGTCGCGCTTTATTGGATTAAAGCTCACCGCACCGGTGGCAGACGTTCGTCGCAAACCGAGTTTTACAAACCACGGAGACATCGCCGCAGAGAACTTCCATCATGTTCCATGTGAAGAAAACCCTGCTGACGCCCTGTCCCGTGGAATTACTCCACGTCAGCTTCTCTTTCACCCACTGTGGCTTTATGGTCCCGCGTGGGCCTCGCTGCCTATAGCCCAATGACCTGTCAGTGAAATCAGAGACACTCCTGAGGACCTTTCGGAGCAGAAGGTTAACGTTCACGCGGTCACCTTACCCGCTGATGATGATCGCTGTCCTATTTACAATGTAGCACAAAATTGCTCGTCTTAGTAAATTAGTCTGAGTAAATTATTAAGAATATTAGTTTATGTTTTTCGTATGTTAAAATTAATACCCCGCCGTGACCATAACATCACCACTGTGGACTTGGACTTGGACTTCGCAGAGATTGCGTTGGCTGCGTATCATTCAACATATACATTTCGTTAATGAAGTAAACGCCATTAATGCTAATAAATTATGCTCATCCATTATTTCAAAGCTTAGCCCGTTTTTGGACCCTGATGGCCTCATCCGCGTCGGCGGTCGGCTTTCGGCTAACCCGACCTCGACTATGGTCACAAGCACCCTATACTTGTGCCACGTAATGATCATTTAATTTATTTGTTGATCGACTATTACCACATTAAATATTTACATGCTGGTCCAAAGTTACTCTTGTCGTTGCTGCGACAAAGATACTGAATGTCTTTCCGCTCGTAATATTGTTAGGAAAAGGGTGCATTCGTGTAACACTTGCTATTCGAATGAAACCTAAAGCTACGTACCCACTTATGTCTGCGCTCCCCGATATCCGCACACGCCAGGTCGTCAAGGCACAGGTCCAGCATAATAAACCCATACTGGTGTTTATTATGCTGGACCTGTGCCTTATGTCCTCGCTAGACGTAGAGGTGCTCATAGCCTTAAAGCGTACATTTGTGTATTCACCTGTCTTACAACCCGCGCTATCTCATATTGAATTACTTACGGATTTGACAACCGCGAGTTTCTTAGCTGCTTTAAAACGGTTTTTTTTGGGCGCCGCGGCCCCGTGGACACCATCCACTCAGACAACGGAACCAATTTTAAAGGTGCTAGTTCATACCTGAAGGACCTCTACAAATTCTAGGACAAGGAGTACCGACCGCGCTTTGAAGAATATCTTGCCAAAAAATCGCATTTCCTGGCAGTTCAATTGTCCTACAGCCAGTCACTTTGGCGGCTGCTGGGAAAGTATGGTAAAGGTTAACAAAAAACCATTTGTATAAGGTTATAGGAAAACAGATTCTGTCTTACGAAGAACTTAATACGGTTCTTATTGAAATTGAGTGTTTGCTTAACACGCGTCTGCTAACCGTATTAAGCTGCAACCCCGGCGAGCCTGCAGCATTGACGTCTAGTCACTTTCTGCACACCGCGCCGCTCCATTCGTTTCCGGCGGCTGAAATCGAGTCTGAGAATGTCAACCTCCTTAATAGATATGCTCTTTTAGACAAAATTATGCAGTCTTTTTGGAAGCGATGGAAAACTGAATATTTACAGAGCCTTCAAGTTAGGGAGAAATGGAACTCGCCGTCGGGTGTCTATCACTGAAGGTACAGTTTTAGTCATCATGACTGAAAATGCGCCGCCTCTTTCGT